>VXCM01000045.1:211558-328452 GCA_014773175.1 Lucifuga dentata | reverse complement strand
ATGGAGGCAGATGATTCGCTGTGGTGACCCCTGAAGGGAAAGCCGAAAGGAAAAGAAGAAGATGACTTCATAAGGCTGCGTAACTATTAGCACATGAAACATGGATTTTTAAAGTGGGTGTATTGCTTGAATATTTGAATGCTTGAATATTTTTGAAAGATTAAAAGATTTTGCAAAATATCAGGAAAGTTGTAATATGGTTTTATCCTTTGGGAAATGGCTGTCAGTAATGTATGAAAATTGAATATATTAGGTTCAAACATGCAAAATGGCCAGTATGGTCTATAAATTAAGAGTTTTTGCAATTAAGATTGCAAAAGAGTTTGGAGAATTTTTCAGCCTAAACAGTAAAGTCAAATCTGTCACTTGATCTGAAACAGGAAAATATCCAAAATTGGAGGATTTTATATACTGTCTCACATCTTAAATTTTGTGGTTTTTCCATTTCTTACCTTTAATTTTGGGGATTTTCATTTAATTTATTTTCCCAAATACTGATGCTGACATTTTTTTCTCTTGATAATTCAGTACATTTTATTTTTACTACTAATACTTGTTTAATTTTTCCTTAAGTAAAACTCTGGATGCAGTATGTTATTTTTTGTAAGTGAGCGGTACATATTTTTACTAGAC
This sequence comes from Lucifuga dentata, assembly GCA_014773175.1. Taxonomy (NCBI): domain Eukaryota; kingdom Metazoa; phylum Chordata; class Actinopteri; order Ophidiiformes; family Bythitidae; genus Lucifuga; species Lucifuga dentata. The sequence goes on along the minus strand of VXCM01000045.1, from coordinate 327,819 downwards.
AGTGAATAATTTTCATTTTATGTGTACTTCTCTCCTCAGAGACTGGCCTTACCTGCAGATGGCAGACTGGCTGTAAGCCGGCCCTTCAGCTGCGCTTAGCGCCTGCCCCACCTGAGTTTGTGTCAGGCCCAAGGACAGGCGGCGGATCTTGAATGCTTTGGCAAATTCCCGAATCTCCTCTAGGTTGACCCCGTCCACCTCACTGGGGGCAGTCTGCGGGTCTGCAACACAAAACACAGTACGTGTCATTTTATTAGCCCTCTGCTCTTCCATCGGTTACTTTATTTTCCTGAATAAATGCAGCAAATATCCAACTGTATGCGATCATGATCATCTCTAAGGAACTTTCAGAAAACAATCTGGCCCTGGGTCAGAGCTTATTATTTTTCTTTACCCTTATGCAATCCTGTAAACTACATGAATCTGAGAGATGTTTTGAAAATAATTTTCTCTGAGGTGTGAATGAAGCCACGGCTCTGAACTGTAATCTTTAATCTCACACACAAAAGCATATAGATGCAAACACATGACACAGCGCTTGTTTAGTCAATAGACAGAGTTTGTACAGACACAGACACACGGGTCTTTCTCTTTTATTTCCTGTATGAATACAAATATTCTGAAGCAGGTTTTCTCATATACACTATAAATGTATAAGAAATTCATTTCACATGACCCCACAGACGACAGTTACCCACCTCCAGCTCCAGTCAAAAGAATAGCATTTATATTGTTTGTATACCTCTGCTTTGTGGATGTGAAAAACTTCACCGAAGCATTTTGAAGAATTTCTTTGCTAATAAAAAGTGATTTCACATTGTACATCAATGTCATGTGCCCTGGCATCCTGCTTACTAAAGCAAAGTTTGTGCCTCTGAATTATTCATCTTGGTCATTATCAATGAATTATTAAAGGAATCCTCCAAGCGTATTTAAGCAAAAATCTATGGGCTGCCATCTCGTTGTGGCTCATAAGTGACGTGTAGCATATGCGGCACGAGCCAGACGTGTGAACGCCAAGAAGACGAGGGACTAGAAACTCCAACTTAAATGGGAGAGATGGGCACTCACGGCTTCGGGTCCCATCATCTCCACATTGATGAGCATCTTTTCATCATTCCCAGTGGAGTCTCTTCACTCAGACTAATGGGGCGTCTTTACTCACTGAGCAGACGTAGTCTCGTGCACCGGTTCTTAACTCGTTTCACCTCAGGATCCACATTTTTCTTTATAGGCATTAGGTCGCAAACCAAACACGAGTTCAGAGTAGTTCCAGTTTCATTTGCAGTAATAATAGTGTAGTGATTCACAAACACATTAAAACAATAGTGATCAATAGTGATTCTGGGCCTCCAAAACATTTTTTTCCAGACAGAAATAATACATAAATAATAATAATTACAGCACAACAATAAAAAATTAGAAGTCTCACTGAAAATGAGAGTAAGAAGCATCACACATTTTTTTTCCCTGCTAGCCTTGCCTTTTCTGTCAGAACACATTCCCACCTGCAACCTGGAAAGCCTACGATCCACTTTTGAGTCACACCCGACCAGTTGAGAACCACAGATCTAGAGGTTAGAGAAGTGGGATTGTGACTGGGCAGCTACTTGTTTGATGGCCAAATGAATAAAAGCAAAAACAAAAAAATCTCAATGCAAAAATGTCCTTTTTTGGTGGACTCTATCTGCGTTCTCGGCTTTTGTAATCTGAGACTGGCACTTTGTTTGTGGCAGGTGAATGCAATGACATTTCGTCTTCCATCCCCTGCCGATGATTCTGATTCTGTCACGGGATTTTGCTTTATGTATGGATTCTGTAAATGATATTGAGAGGAGATGATATGTCTTATACTCAGCATAAAGCATTAATTCTATTTACTAGCCGACCACAGCCACAGTGATTTTGTTCAGACTCAAAAACGGTTTATAAGATATTTTCCAAGCTACATGTAAACATCAACTAAACACAACGTCTACAACAAGTTGATCAATGGCAACTTGTGTTTTATTAAATTCCCTGGCATTGTAGCTGCCTTTGAAATGAGTTTACATGGAGTTTAGGGGAATTGACTCTGACAAATGAAATTTATCTGAATAAAAGAGTTTTTAAGGCAATAGCTGCATGCTGACAGGCTGTGGCCTTGTGATTTATAAGGGTCTGCCAACAGCCCTCGTATTGGCAGAGCGAAACTTATGTTCATTATACAAACATACGCCACTTTTGATAGTCTAATAAACCAAAGAAACTGACAGTCAAGGAATAAATAACCCATTCAGTCAGATGCTGTACGCAGAGAGTAATTTAGATACCATGTATCTGCCACATTTAATCTTCAAACCTTTATGCACTGCCATCGCTGTCATATTAAACCCAATGTAAACAGAGATTGTATACAGTCGTGTTACTCTGTTACATGTAATTTTAGTCATGTTGGGGGAATTCATAAAACAAAGTGCCACATGTAATGTGTTTATCGACATGCATGTTCCCTCATTCATAAACGCCTGTTACCAGCCACTTTTAGCATTTGCCTTTAAAGGACCATATCTCCCATTTTGCATGTTTGAGCCTAATATATTCAATTTTTATATGTAACATTACTGACAATCAGTTCTCAAAGCATACTACTGAAATGGTGAAGTGAATTTTTTTTTCCTGTCTTCCAGACTGTCATTGGTTTCAGTTCATTCTGGTACGCTATTAAAATCAACTTGTTGATACTTGANTTCCAGACTGTCATTGGTTTCAGTTCATTCTGGTACGCTATTAAAATCAACTTGTTGATACTTGAAAGATTCTTGGGATAGGTAATCCATCCTTGAGAACAAGACGTATATTCAGGGTTTTTTTAAGTTACACAATTTTAGCGTTTAAGCGCAATAAAAAGCGTGGAGTGAATGTATGTCTCCACCAGGGAGTATAGTCCCAAAAGAAGACCTGCATTTATTGAAAAATTTAAAGGACCGTGACTTCATAAGGCTGCATAACTATTAGCAAGTGAAACACTGATTTTTAAGGCGGGTGTATCGCTTGAATATTTGATTTTGAATGATAAAGAGATTTTGCAAAATATCAGGAAAGCTGAAATATGGTTTTATCCTTTGGGAAATGATTGTCAGTGACCTTACGTGTATGAAAATTGAATATTAAGCTCAAACATGCAAAATGGGTGGTATGGTCCTTTAAAGAGGCATTACTCTGATATTTCCTTATTTACATAAAACTCACCATCACACACAAATTCAGACCTGTTTCAGTCTGGTGGTAAATTTCAGTGGTATGAAATCTGGGTGATGTTTTAAACTGTATTTTACAAGTTTTGATCAGATCTCACACACATTCTAGCGGCCCGTTGCCTGTTCCTCAGGCTTCATCCACTGCGCTCTGCATCTCTCTCTCTCTCTCTCTCTCTCTCTCTCTCTCTCTCTTTCTTTCTCTCACACATACACTCATCACATCCATCACCTGTGTGCTGGACTCCCAGTGGGTGGATTTCTTATTTCTCTTGTATTAGTGTCAATCTCTTAAAATGCAGAGCTCTAAAGTAGGTTTCCTTTGCTAATTTAACATGTCAATTTCATTTTGACGCAGAGGAAGCAGTATAAAGCGTGGCTCTTAAATATGGATCTGCTCATTAACACGCTGATCCTCTCTGGCTTTTACCTGTGATGCACCTTTTAACAACGTCGCCCTGATTAACGGAAGGACAGCTTAACGAATGAGCTGAAATTATCACAGCTCTTATTCAGCGTGACACTGTGCAGTTAATATGTTTTTTTATGAATTACCCTTTTGTTTTTTGTGAGCACTTACTGCTGACCAGCTGTCCCACGCTGAGAGCCGAGGAAGAGGAGGAGGTGGAGGAGGAGGAAGAGGCCTGGTGGAGAGGACTCTGTCTGTGGGACATGTGAAGCAGGCTGGGCTGAGACGTCGCCAGGCCTGTCTGACCCTGCTGAGCCTGAGGCAGCTGGAGATGCACACGCACACACGTCCACACACACACACACACACACACACACACACACACACATAAACAACCTGACAGTATAATGAAAGCAAGAAATACAAAAAACATATCCAATATTTCTTAATTACTGACCTTTTTGAATAATCATTATTCATAGTAATCACACATTATGGTGATTGGAACATAATAGAATTGCAATTCAATAACAGCTATTAAATTAGACATTTAACATCTGACTATAATGAGATTTGCCATGTACCTGATGATGAATAAATGTTAATTACTGCCTGCAGTATTTAAACTGACGGGGCAGAATAAGGTGTCGATAATCTGCTCAACAGACTAAGAGACTCCATGTTCCTCAGCAGTTTGCTGCATCAGGAGACAGCGAGAGTGTGAAAGGAAGTGAAATCAACTAAATTTTTAAACAACACCTCATGACAACTAGAATCTTTTATAACAGCCTGAGTAAAATAAAACACGTGGATACAGCAGTTCCCATTTCAAACATAATTCATGATCCACTCCTATGTGCTCTGGCAGTGGAAAAAACAACGTATTTTCATGTTTTATGCACATTTGAATTGCTTTTACAAGATCAAGATGGTGCGTCTTTACTTTTAAAGTGAAGCCGTCTCCGCCATAAGCCGGGCTGGCTTCTCCTCTCCTCTTTGCTATTAATTATTTTTTCAGTGGCATGTGTTTGTTTGGATGGTGGGAGATGTCAGCAGCGATGCACACACTGTCAGGACTGTTGACAGGCTCGGAGAATTATCTAGCTTCACTGGAAATATTCTAGACTGCAGACTCTGACAAGCGTAAATTATACCCATGGAACAATGTGTACATGCAGCTTTGAAGTAGAGACAAAAGCATAAACATGATTACAAATGCATTAATTCATTCAAGAGTATGATCTGGTGTTTTACAGACTGACAATTAGGTGTCCATCTGCCGAGAGTTCATCCAGTCCACACCGTATAGGCCTTCACTGTGAACCTTTACCCTGTAATTCTGCACTGACATCATCATTATCAAGTCAATAACATTTTCAATGTCATGTGTGGGCATGTGGCACCACACTTCTGCTCAGTTTCTGCGCTTATGAAAACAACTCTAGTGTGCAAAAAAAGAAAAAAACCTCTAGTGTGTGAGCGATTTGAGCGACGTCCCTCCTCTAAATGTCTGATCAAAACAAACTACTTCTTGTTCAGGTCAGAGAGGACAAATCGGAAAGCTGGAGAGTGTGATTGAGGAAAGGAGGAAGAGTGAAAAGGAAAGAGAACAGAGGTAGGAGTGTTGAAGTCTTAAGTGTGGTGATGAAAATTGTGTTTTGTTTTTTTTTTAGTGCAGCTCTGCAGGGGTTCAACAGACTCACGGAGACTGAGTCTGAAAGGTTTCCTGACAAGTGCCTTCCAAATACACACAGACACACCATCATGCCTGTGCATACACACACACACAGGTTGTGAACAGCTGTACCAAAAGCTGCTTTTCTGCAAGTGAAATGGTGCAAATGAGAGTTTTTGACTGTTGGGGGAGAAAAATGTTTGGCGTTCAGCATAAGAAGGCAGAAAGCAGAATTCTTGTCATGAGCTACCAGCACTCTAGTCTGAATCCACTAGGTGCTGCTCATTCAACAGCTTTTAGAGACGGCGCTTGATCATTGTCGGTCATTAGTCTGTGCATTTGAGGTCAGTCGGCTTAGGTGTATAAGAAGCTATTCTACAAGATATCTTCCTTTTTAAGTGTGTGTTTGTGTGTGTGTGTGTGTGTGTGTGTGTACATCAGCATATATGTTACCTGCTGTCCAGGCTTGATTGGTGACAGCGTGATTCCCTGGGTGTTGATGACAGGCAGGATCTGATTGCCGATCACCGTGGCGATGATCTGGCCTTGAGCGTTGGTCAGAAGCTGAGGTGTAATTGGCTGTACCTGCAGTGCTGGGTTGCCACCCCCTGATTGGCTGGAGGGCCCTGCAGAGTTGGGCAGCAGTGGGATTGTTCCAATTATCTACAAAGGGGGTAGAGAGGAGACAAAATCAGCTGGGCGGTTTTAAAAGAAGAAGGAGCAGAGAGGGTAAACGCTACCGGAGGTATCAGTCTTAATGATCTCTGCCGCTGTGATTCTTTTTGCTTTCTGATAGACACTGAAAGTAATCAGAAACAAAGCATAGGCCAGTCAGAGAGAAAGAGAGAGAGAGAGAGAAAAAAAAACATGCAGAAGTGTCTGCTGATCATCTGTCACTGAGGCGGTTTTACAGGCTGGAGCAAGTTAAAGCCAAAGCAGACTGCTGGGAGCACCCTGCAAAGGTCAGCACTGAATACCTGTGTGTGTGATGGTGCACACCAGTGACTGTATTATCCATCACCAGCCCAAGATCAGGACGAGTGTGTATGTGTGTGTGATTGTATGTGGCTGTATGCATTTGTGTGTAGAGAGCTTGTACTTAAGTGTCTTTGTCTGTCTTTGTTGAAGAGTACGAAATGTGGCTGCTGGGAGAGAAACCCCCCCATTTTGCCTCACCCTCTCACACATTGATACGTAGGAACACGAGCACACACACACACACGCACGCACGCACACACACACACACACACACACACACACACAGAAAGAAAGAAAGGAAGAAGTGGAAAGAAAGCATAAGAAACAACAAGAGGGGGAAAAAAATGAGTGCCAGAAAGAGAGAGTGCGAGAGGGGCCCCGTGTTTCTAATTCAACTCTCAGGGCCCCAGGGGCNCCTGCTCTCCTCTCCTCTGTGGCTGTAATCAGGAAGGGCAGATCAAAGGGGGCGGCAGAGTGTCACTGCAGCATTTTAGCTCTCAGAGCTGCCAGAGTGTGGCCAAGAGTGGCGCTTTAGGGAGGGACTTAGCGCCTCTTCACCATGATGAAGGTTAATGTCATCTGGGGACTGGTTGTGGGCAGCAGCCTCCCAATGACAGCGCTCCTCCACCAAGCTTCATTACACCAGAGACCGGCTCACGTGGATGAGGTGTCCATCATTCTAAATTATCTTATTTGGACTGGGTATGGCAACTGGGCAAAGAGCTACTTCAGCTAAAATGATGGCGTGTTTCATGTCTTAGAATATGAGTCTTCTTTTAGCGTCAAGCTTGTATCTCACTACAAATGCAAAGTAACACACATTTTCAAACAGCTTCCAGATCTTTGTACAGCATTACAAGCCTTTTCTTTCTATTGCTACTACTTCTCATCTGTTTCTGTGCATGGGCTGCCTGCCCCTCCTCTCTGCCCCCCATTTCTTTGACATAACAGGCAGGGATCGGTGAGAGAAAGGTGGGCCAATAATCTGTAATTCATCCACGCCACGGCTCATTTGCTTACGTTGCTTCACATTAGGGGAGAGATAATTTATCTCTCTCTCTCTCTATCTGTCAGCTTTACAAATTCCCTGTAATGCTCTTCTGCCACTTAGCATATTTTATTGCCCTGCCTGAAGCTCATGTCTCCTGAGTCCCACTGATCCTGCTCTGCATGCCACTGTGGCGGGGAACTTGTTCCGCTCAATTATTCATCGTCATTGGACTAAGTGGTTGTTCTATAAGCATAATAAAAGAGCAGGCAACTGACAGCTTAGCGCCCATCCCTCTCCCATGATGCAATGCTTCTCCGTCTCACTACCTTTGTCAGATGTTTCATGGTGCTGTCACACAGCTCATCCAGGTTGTGGGTTTCCTCTTCAATACTTAAAGGACCATACCAGCCATTTTGCATGTTTGAGCCTAATATATTCAATTTTTATATGTAACATTACTGACAATCATTTCCCAAAGCATACTACTGGAATGGTGAATTAAAAATGTTTTTTTCCTACCTTCCAGACCTCCATTGGTTTCAGTTCTTTCTGGTACGCTATTAAAATCAACTTGTTGATATTTGAAATGTTCTTGGGATAGGTAATCCATCATCGCAAACAAGACGTGTATTCAGATTTTTTCATTAAAAAGCATGGAGTGAATGTATGTCTCCTCCAGGGAATACAGTCCCAAAAGAAAACCTGCGTTTATTGAAAAATGTAAACGACCACGACTTCATAAAGCTGCGTAGCTAGCAGGTGAAATATCAATTTTTAAGGTGGGTGTATCGCTTGAATATTTGATTTTGAAAGATTAAGAGATTTTGCAAAATATCAGAAAAGCTGAAATACGGTTTTATCCTTTGGGAAATGGTTGTCAGTATCGTAACATGTATGAAAATTGAATATATTAGGCTTAAACATGCAAAATGGACGGTATGGTCCTTTAAGGTAAAGTTTAATTGTAAGACTATTTTCCAAAATGAACTATTCAGGACTTTCTCTCATTCACTGTAAAATAATTCCTCTTCCAGTTTGTTTTCTTTTTTTGTGGCTCCTTGTGTTTGTTTTTCACTCGGCTTGGTAAAGCATGTGAGAAAAGTCGTGCCTCTCTCAGAGCAGCATATCATTAAGATTATGCCGCTCTTGTTTCCACAGAACTGTCATCTCATCTTTCCAGCCAGAGCAATCGGTGTCTTTAGCCATGGTCGCCAGGCAATATCTCTGCCCATTTTCTCTCCTCCTCTGTTCGTGCTGCGAATTGAGACCCAAGTGAGAAAATGTTTGGAAGTTTGGACAAGTCCAAAAAACTAATCATAACATTCTGAGCAAACTAAAGCCTAAAACAACAGTCTCATCATGGTGCACTGCGCTTCAGAAAGCATGTCTTGGATATAGATTTAAACATATTTACTTCACCATGGATATAATATTTTTGGTTCTATTTGTTTATCTATTATTTAGCAGGATATCTCAAAAACTACATAACAGATTTCAATGAAATTTAGTGGCTCGTTTGGCTGAGGAAGAACTGATTTTTTTTTTTGTTTTTGGTGCAGATAGCACCACCATGTGGCTATTTATAAAGCTCTTCAAACATCAAATTTAAATTTTTAAACATTCCAGTTTACACAAATATTCCTTCAAATTTAAATGAGTTCAAGAAAATGTTATTCAGTTGCTGTTTATTTTTTTTTATATTTGTTTTGCCGTTTTGCTATAATTAATTGTCAGTGTCTTCTAGAATTGGCCTATTTTACATTAATTAACACTGCAATATACAACTGTAATCAAATTATATTGACCCTGAGAAGTCCTAGAAAATGATTGAAGTTTCTGAGATGATACAGAAAGATAATTTATCTAAATGACATAGCTCACATGCCATAATTTTGACTCACTTAAAATTCTGTAAGTTTCAAAGACCTGACATTCCCAGACAGATTTTAGGTATTTTTCAAAATCATAGTTGTAATTAACCACTTAGTATATATTCTGAGACAGATCCAAATAATATGTATATATCTGTATCTATAGATATATCTATATATATCTATAGATATAGATATATATCTATAGATATATCTATATATATCTATATATATATAGATATATATAGATATATATGTATGTATGTATGTATGTATATTGTGGAGTGTACAGAATCCTTTGCGGAAGTATCTTCTGACTGCTTTCTAATTGCTACTTACTGAACTACTGATTTACATTATTTCAGATTAAAAGAAACGGGATTTGCCACATACAAACAGTTTCAGAGGTTTCTACACCTTTCAGGACACATACAGAATGAAACAACCCTTAAAGACCCCATTTCCTCTGTTCTACTTATAGAATAAAGCCAGCTGGAAAGTAAGACTTCATACTGAATAAAAGATGTTCACAGCTTCACAAAAGGACAACAAAAAAAAAGGAGTGAGAGTGACTTCACAATATTCTGGCTTTTATCCACAGCCTTAATCACTGTTGTAGAGGAGTTGAGGATAAAAGAGCTTCATTGATTCTCCTTGGAGACTAAAAAGACCAGGGCCAATATAATTAAGGTTTAAAAACATCGAACTCCAAACGTCCATCAAACGTGGCACTTTTCAAGGTCCTCAGAGCTCTGCATTATGAAAAGGTCTTTTGACAGAATTGTAGAGGAAATAAGGAGGTTAAAGACAGTAAAGTAGCAAAATTTTAAAATCAAAGACGTTTACTGTGGATTTTTTCCCTGATAGTATACAATGACAGCAAAGCCTCTGATAGGGTTGCACATGTTACAGAGCCCTCCGTCTGAATAATACTGCAGAATAATGAGGTGGGGAGCAAAGAGTGTAGCCCAGGGCTTTGACCGTCTCTGTGACCTGATTATGTCAGGGAGTGTCAGCCGCCAAGACACTACAAAAGCACAGAGCATCCCATCACGTCCAGATCCACAGTGATCTGTCCCCAGCACTCCAGGCACCTTGGAAGTCAGGGAAGTCCATACTGTCTCATTAGCAACGTTTAGCATCAAGAGCTCACAATGGATCGCGGTTGCACTGGTATGCTGGGACTGGTATGAGGTTAAATGTGAACCATAACATTCTCAAGCAATGTTTTTTGTGTATTTGTGAGCCCTCAAACAACGCTCAGTGCTGTGAAATGCCACCAACAGTAAACTGAAGTATTGGATGCACTGTGTTTCAGCTTGCTGTGAGGACAGTGTGAGTGTTAAAAGATGAAAACAAGGGTTAAGGTAAATAACACAGAGTGGCACGAAAGGGCACATTGTCCATACAATTTTCCTTTAATACGTGCTGTGTGCACCTGCGATAAGATGATTCATTAGATAGGGCCCCACAATGACAAGCATCATCGTTCAAGCCTCTGGCTACTGATGGAACAATTCTGCAGCCACCCTGTAAATATGACAAGGTCAGCGTTTTACTGCGACAGCCGCATGCGGATAAGAGAAAGAAGGGCTTTGTTTATTCCCAAAAAGCTTAACATATGGTAGAATGGCTACTGTGCTGCAGACAAACAGCTTCAAGACAACACAGAAAGCCACTAGAAATCTATGAGAAAAGATCAGAAATACAATAAAAATGTTTACTGGTATTGCACATTCACACATGATAAAGTATATGACCGTGCAGGCCAGTAAATTGTCCTGTAAGGATGTGTTACCAAGGAAACAGATTTTTTTCTCTGTAGTATTTAATTAGGTGTATGTATAATTGCTCATGTAGAAAGTATTGCAGCATAGTACTCGCCTGTCCTTGTGCGTTGGTGACCAGCTGTCCAGAAGCTCCTTGCAGGTTTGACAGGGTGTTGCCAAACACCTGAGAACCGGCGATGGAGCCCATGGCTGCTGCTGCTGCGACTGCTGCCTGACTCGCCAGAGGATTCAGCTGGTAAGGGCAAAGAAATCATTTGTCAAAACTGCATCTATTAATGTCAGGGCACCTATATTTACCAGTGTAATGCATATTCCTGAAAGGTTCAGGAAGGCAGCAAACACAGTAGGGGCTTCATAGCTCAGATTTCTTTTCTTTGTTACCAAGGCCAGAATAGGGCAAATGCAGCAAGGTCTGTATAGTCCAGTAGTCCATCATACAGTTCCCAGAGGTCTTTGCTCCTGAACACAGTGGGAAGCTCGAGGGTAGGGAGGAGCAGTGAGATCAGGAGGAGGCTGTGAATAAGTGGCCATTTTACCACTCTAAGTGCTTCCTTTGGCCCCTGGGGCTCCCCACGGGCTGAGCGCCGTCTCTCTACCAGGAGCAATGGCCCAACAACATCTAGCTCACAATAGAGCCAAACAGCGTGGCCATGTATCACTATATCGGCAACTGCTTCAATACACTTCGATTCAGAATTACTCCTGTGTCATAATGTACTACTGGACTGTTACTTTTGGAGGGAGAGGGGGGTTAAAATGACCATCTTTACCCAAGCTGTAATGGCTCATCCGGCCTGGCCTGTGGTTGTGAAAAGAGGCTCCTTGTGTCAGGGAGCCTCGCCACATTGCTGAGATTACCCATATAAATCAAGCTAACCACTTCTTAGGGAGCTGAAAATGCACTGCTGATTTGGTTGTAGTGCAGCAGAGCAAAGTCTTATTAGGTTGAGTAAGTAGATCAAAGACCAAGAGGAGAGTGGAGTCCTCCCAATTACTCAACAGAATATAGAAATAATAGAAACACTGCTTAGGACCAGGCTGCCTACTCCCTGCTGCTAATATTGGTAGGATGCAATTTCAGACAGGGCTACTGACATTAAAAGTAAAGACTGCTTAATCTGTTTGCATAAAAACTACAAAAAATAGTGAGCATAAAATATGCTGCTGTAAAAGTTGAAATCAGAAATTCTTTTTTTTTTTTCTGTGTGCATCACTCTGTACTCTGCAGGAAATTCTGAGATCATTCAGTTGCTATTCATCTTTTATCTTACCCCACCACCATATATTATTACACTTTCTGAAATCAAATGATGAAAAAATGCCACAGAGCGATCAATACTTTTTCATTGACAGTAAAGGTTAAGCACATTAAGAATGACACTGCATTTGTCTTATGAAATCATATTTCATGTTGGTGGCCTCAAATTGGCCGTGATTGATATTGCCTCTCCTCGTCTGAAAGTCATCCAGTTTTTCCTCGATAATCGCAAGATTGTCTTTTATGTGTCCAGCAGTGGTTGTCCTTCTGAAAAACCTAATGTCGGAAATGTTAAAAGGGCATGAGCCTGTATTCAGACTTTATGTCAAAAGGGGAGAAGATCATAAAAACCTACAGTATGCATACTCTGTCTCCTCCCAAAGCCATGTCTGCTTTACCAGATTGTCCTTTGCCCAGAATGCTTTTCAAACCATTGAGGTTTCTGATTCTGATTTGATAGACAGTACAGGATAGAACTATAACCAAGCATCTAGACTGAAAAAATAAAAAAGGTTCTAGCATAGTTTTACATTTTATTATTGACATTATTGCAATGCCTGAAAATAAATACAGGGGGAAAAAAAGCAACATTTTGTCAGAAGAGATAAAAAACAGAGAACTTTTTTCCAGTCAAAGATGATTTAGTATAAAATATATCGACACTTTGGTTTAGATGTGGAGGCAGAAAGCTATTAGAAACTGTTGAAAATGTTTAAAAGAGTAGTAACAAAAAAATGACATTACAAAATGTTTTGCAGTTATCAAAACACTGATTATTAATTATAATTACTTTCTTACTCAGGTTATTTCAGCAGCACAAAACACTACATTGGTTATTATTATTATTATTATTATTATTATTATTATTACAGATGAGAGTGAATCAGCAGATAATTTCCCCTTTATTTCTGACTACAGTGTCATTTTTGAGAGGTACTGTAACTACAACAGAGGCTGTGATAGAGTTTAGGTGAGAGAGATTTGGTAAATGTAAAATAGAAACCTTTACCAATTCATTTAAGAGCAGATGGAAACAACACTTATCCATGTTGGTGAAAATACAGTATTACGGGTGTTTGATAGTGTGATAGCTGTGTGATAGTGAACGAGGATACAGAGAAAGCCAACATGGCCACATGTGGAGTTAAACAGAGGCTACAGATCTACACACAAGTTTTCAGGAAATCTGCTGTGCTTGGTGTCACAGTGCAGGTGATTGGTTGGCAGAGAAGCCTTCAGATTTATTCGAAATATCATCATTGTGTTTCATTCCATGATAGCACTTTAGGTGATATGTTATTTTGGTAAATCTCAGTGAAAAGAGAGTTGTCTTTATTGCTGCATCTCTTGGCAATGTGCAGTATGGATAGCAGTTGGCTAGAAATAAGGAGGCGAGGCTGTGTTCAACACCTAAACAGGTGATTTTCCGCCACGGTGACTCCTCTCAACACCACGGCGGGAGGCGCAAAATGACAGACTTTCCCTAGCATTAGGACTGATTGCTTGTGTTGGAAGAGATAAACAGTGATCTTCCAGTCTGCAGAGCCTGTGTGCATTGTATTGTATTCTTTTCATTCTCCATGAATAAGGACATCAAGAGGATTTCAGCAGTATTGTCCACTCTAATCGGGTGCACAAACATAGAAAAACGATGTTCAGCTGTTTAAAAAAAATATCTGAGGTCTTGTTCAATTGAGAAACTGAGTAGACAAAAAGGAAAATTTTAAAGTTTTTCTTTTCTGTTTATTAGATTCCCATCCAGGAGGAGCAAACGCTGTCAGAACCTCCATTATATCATGTGATATCATCTGGTCAACTGCTATCACTCTCTGCACTAACTCACCTTTATATAGCCAAATATACAGGGCTGCACAGGGATCAGAAACACAAAATAAATGTCTCTGACACAAAAAAGCCTGCAAATTGTTAAAAATGCATCTTCTCTCAGTATGGTACGAAGGGGAGTGAATCTAAACTCCACCAGGCTCTCCATCGCCTGTTTGACCATGAGGGTCACCTGGTGCAGCAACCCGTGTAATCTCAAGAATAGAGGGAAAAATAGCGTCCCCGCAACCGTGGAGAGACTCCTGGAAACTAAAATTGTCTGACACAAACTAACTGGAGTTTATTCTTGGTTTGCTCTTTTCATGTGGCTGTTTTAAACTTAATTGCTTTTCTGGCCTGCACAGAACAAAAAGAGCAAAGATAAATGGACAAACTGGCGCAGACGCCAGAAGTAGGCAGATACTTTGTGTCGCTCTTTGGTCATGCATAAAACTTATTTTCTACTCATCTATGATTCTACAGCAAAATCAAACTTTAAAATATGTGAATGGAAATGATAACGCCACAGAGAATTTAATTGGCCACTTAGCTAATGAGAAGACTTAACTATCCAAAGAGGTACAGTCATGTTTCCAGTTGACAATGAGTACAGCTTAACTGGGTTCTAGAAGCATTGCCAAAATGTCTCTCAGACTATTACAGGTGATGGAAGTCTAATGAAAACAAATGCATCATTTTTAATTGTTATCACTGAACCAAAAAGTGCAACAAAGTGGATCAAATTGTAAACAAGGAACTCACACTGCACATACAGTACCTCCCCCAAGGCCAAAATGAGCAGATCCTCTTTGTTAAAAAATGAGCCACCATGGCAAATTTCATCAAAACTGGCTCATTAGCATTAATTTTATAGGCTAAAAACCTTTTCTGGTTCCTGGATTCAGAATATGATCCGGATCACCTCCAAAATTTAATCTTCCTCTCGACATTAAAAAGTCGATCTCCAAATTTGATCCAAATCTGTCCAGAACTTTACAAGATATTCTGCTAACAAACAGACAAACAACTTCGATGATCACATAACCTCCTTGGCAGAGTAATTAATACTCAATAGTACTATTGTTTCTGCTCTTCCGGAAGAATATGGAACTTTCTCTTGTTCATCCACGCCCTATGTCTCGGTCTCCTCTCTGCTCTTTCCTCACTCCGGAGTGAATGTAATCAGCTGTGACATGAGAAAACATGCTCTCTGTCTGTCAGGACTCTGCTGACTCTCCCCCCCCCTCACATCCACGGTGCTTATGAACACCAAAATGCCATTAGGCCCTCCAAAACACCTTTGGTCCCATGGTTGGCAGGGGCTCACACTGTGGTTGTGCACTTTGAGCCCTCTGAGCACCGGCTATTGCTCACCACTGGGCCTCTGTTCCATCCGTTGTGAAAAATAAACCCTAAAAAGAGCCATTATTGAGAAAAATATTGGGAAGTGAAAGACAGATAGAACAACCAGGGCAGATAACACCCGCAATATACAATAACAGTGCATCAGGTGACGGTCGGACATTGTAATTGTTGGAGGCAGAGGAGGGATGGTGGTGGCGGCGGGCGTGGACGCGGAGGTGATGTCGGTGGGTGCTTAATGGAGTGATGTCATATGAAATCCCAGAATGACAGCTAGTTAACTAAGGAGGTTTGGCTGATCAAATAAAATGCATTAGCTCCAGGAAATGGATATCCCAGGCAGCCTCAGAAATGGCCATACCTAATGAGGCAAAATGCAAATGAAGGAGGAAAAGAGTCGTGAAAATGTTCAAACTAACTATAAAGGAATGATGGAGTGTTGGACAGTGGCCGTCAATCTCTCCACTCATTACCTTCATGTGAAATTAGCAGCAGCTTTAATCATTACATAAAATCTGCTTCGGCCCATTGGTTGATAATTGTGAGGCACCGAGGTTCAGAGCAGGTTCTTTGTCATCAATCATGGCGGCAGTATATTTCCTCCGGTTAGGGGACACCGCGAGTAAAAATACAAGTTATACAACATTCCTGTTCCACTATTTCTCTTCCTGAGGAATGATCTATAATATTTAGCTGTTTCCAGATGTATTAAATTTGAAAGTACTTGGTGATTAAGCATCTACAAGAAAGTGCTGACCATTTCAGCTCATGATGTGACATATTTGGTGCAGTTATTTCTGTACCATAGTAGTGTCAGGTTGAAATTCACAGCAGCTTTAAACCAAATATTGCAGTAAATCTCCTGCTGCTCTGGATATCTTTAAAGTTGATACCTGGTTACTTTTTGGTTGTGTGAAAATGAAAGTGAGTAGTAGACTACTAAGATCAGACTATAAAGAAATTGTGAACACTGCATTATTTTGACATATCATTAAAGAAGCTCTCTCTAACCTCTGGATGGCAATTACCTCAAATATTCAATATGTAATAAACCATCTTTCTTGATTTTAGGAATTCTATTTCATCTGAAGCAAATACATCCCATTCGTTTTCATTTAGGGAGGAAATGGCATCTCTTTTCACTCTGCTGTTGTTTGACATATAAATATAGCATTTGAATGACTTTAATATCCTCCTAATCAATGTCCAGTGATCTTTTGATGTCCTCAATTCAATATAGGAAGGGTCATCCATGCCATAGCTTTATAAACACAATAAAGGTAAATGATTACTCTCCACTGTGGTGTCCAAAAACACAGCCAGTAATGAAGAGAAATGGAGGAGTTTGAGGGGGGGAGGCCTGTCATGTGTCATTGGTCAACTCTAAGTCCTAAGATTAATCACGAGAGAGGGGCTCTGTGGCTAAGATGTGGTCACCCTTGATCGATAAATCTGCCTGCTGCCCTCCCTTGTTCTCACTCTTTCTCTGCTTCACTCTCTCTCTTTTTCTCCAAAACGTACACAGTCTTTGGCACTAGCTAAATCAGCATAAGTGGAGAAATGAATTGATGACATTTACAGACATCTTTGTATTGATTACTGGTGTATTGACTTCTGAGGCTCCCCCCCGTTTTGAGAAGTTGACTTAAGAAAATGCACTGGTCTGGCAATCTAGTAAAGTTCATTTACAAAACCATTAATTTTGCATTCCCTCTTCTAATCAAATAGGGCATGAAATCACCTACCAGCAAAAACGCAAAATGCATCAGAATATAGTTTTGAGAAATTTCAATTAAAGCAGCAGACGATACATTCCAAAAAATATATACCAAATATGCCTCAGGTAACTAATACTGTGGAAGAAGAATTTCGGATATTCCGCAGGGATCATAAATGGGACTTTTGACTTGGGCTATGAGCAGGGCATAATGCAATAACACTGCATTAAAAGGGTCTTTTAACAGTGTGGTAGCGCCGTGTGTCTGTGTTCCATGTGTGAGCCCAGCGCTCTGTTTGCGGTCACTAATGGGCATCAGAAATTACAGGCAGTGGAATCGCGCCCCGCGGGGGGACTGGCCTCCTCAGCGGAGCGGAGCACTTAGACAGTGTCTGGGAGGAAGGGGGGAACTCAATGTCACAGCCTTCCTCATAATTAAAGAAACCCTATTCCTTATCCACTGTTAGGTGAGCCCTAGCTTGGTGCTCCATCTGAGGGCTCCCCTGTGGGTGTATAATGTGTGTTGCCCCGAGTGTGTATGTGGGTGATCAGGGAGCTGTGTGTCTTTCTGCTGGGTGTCCGAACTGGAAGCCCTCTGTCCTCCATGAGATTAAAACTGCCCGTGATGGAAGAAAAACAGACCTCAAAAAGGCAAAGAAAATATCAACTCAGTCAGTTCTGGAAATTCAAAGAGTTGGACATAAAGTCAAAAAGTTAATGCAAGCTATTTTTAAAACTGAAAATGCCAGGACACTCAAAAACGAGCCAGTTGCTCCTTCTGAAATATGATAAATTTGAGTTTCTCCTTATTTAGAAATTCTGGGCTCATCGCTGGTCCTTAAGTCTGTAGATTTTCTCCCTGTCTAATCCCTCATTTGAAGTAAATAAAAGTAGTAGAGCTGTCATGGTCAGGTTGTTTTCCTCATCTAGCTTGCATGCTTTATAATTATTCATATGAAATGTGGTGCTGTTGATGGGCAACAGTCTTATTTTCTGCTTCAGTCAACAGTGCACATTTGTATTTCTAAATTGTGGAGCGCTTGTTATGTAAGGCAATTTTCTGCCTTCTTAAGAGCCGGATCTCCTGTGCATTAATAAGGGGCTGAGCTGCTGAAGGGGTGAGGGCCTGTTCATGCTCTAAACCACACAACTAGCAGCACAGCCATTTAAACACAGCCTGCTCCCACATGCCATTTACAAATACTGTATGTAAAGGTTTTATTAGAAAATAGTGACTTTTAAACAGTGATAATGCTCAGATGTCAATGTAAAAGGGAAAAAAGCATATTTATGTTAAAGAACAAAACAAGTACTCACTGTAAAATTTAAATTTGACTCACAAACTGCAGGATCTTTTTTCCAACTCAGACATCACAGCTGAGTTATGACACATACTATGTAGATAATGGACTCTTTCCTCAAAGTGTTCCTTATGTATCGCCAGTTTCACTGACAAGACACTGAATGAGCCATTGGGTTTATGTTTAAGCATGTCATTTTAAGTTTGATTTAATACTTTTCAGAACGATGGTCATCCGTTTTTCTAAATTGAATAGATGTGGAGCTGATCTGGAAAATCAATTAATCGATGTCCGAGGCCCATTTAATACTCATGTTAATATAATAGGAGAAACACCCACTAACCATAAAGAGACATTTTGAGAAAATTGGATAGTGGTGATTTTAACAGCAGCTGACTTAAATAAAAGTGTACTGCGGTAGAAAAAGGTGACATGGCTGTCTGAAGGGGCCTCAGCGGGAGACAAAAGCAGTAGGGGTGGGTCTGAGACGGTGGGGTGAATGGAGAAGGGAGGAGGGGACGATGGCAAAGAGGTGAGGAGAGACGGAGAGTGCAGACAGCCAGGCATCTGAAAGGCCGTTGTAGTTGGCATCCGCTGACCTTGGTGACAATGGGTTTTCACCAGAGGCTTCTAATGAAGGCTGATTGCCAGGGAGTAGTGTGGGAGCCAAGGGGTAGAAAGGAGAGCAAGAGAGAGAAGAGAGAGCAAGAGAGAGTGAGAAGAGAAAGAGAGAATGAGAAAAGGATAGAGGAGAGGCTCAGGTAATTGCAGCACTTGTGGGTCTGAGGCCCTGCGGTCCTGTGATGTCGGGGTGCAGTGTGGAAGAAGAGAGATGTCTGTGGACGTTTTGGTGGTAAATTGTGGCGCTCAGGGATAGGAGGCAGGCCTCTAGGCCGTAATTACCCCTGTGAGTGTGTGGATGGAGAGTGGACAGGCCCAGCGTTGGACTCTGACAGCAACCAGGGAGACGACAAGAGGGGGAGTGGAGACAGACGCACAGACAGACAGCGGGAGTGTGACGAAGGAGGAAGATAGGACGCTCCAGTCTCCGCCGGGCCCTGAAACCAGCCAGCCAGCCACCGAAGCAAGGTCAGAGTCTATTAGTGAACACACAACATGCTGGCGACAAGACAGTTGTGGCAAAAATGGCTGAGACAGTATCATGTAGTACAAGATTCTGCTGTTTTGCTCCCAAAACAGTGACAACAGAGTACAGAGGGAGGAAGTCAATGTAGGAAGATTCTGCACAGTTTCATCAGAGAGAGAGAGAGAGAGAGAGAGATGGGACTCCACTGGATGGCGCAACAGGGTCAGGAGGGTCTGGGCATACAAACTGGAATAAGAGCATTGATAGGCTGGCCTAAGCTTCCCACTGCCACGGATCAGTATGTACTGCCTCTCCTCTCCCTGCCTGGGCTGATGTAACTCACTGGAGTGGCAAATTACACCAGACCTACAGCTGTAGCCCGACATTATGATTAATTTGATCAGTAATTTCTCCTGTTTTTCATTTTAATCGCCGCGACCATTCTGCTGTGGCAGGTCTTTCAGATCTAATTAAGATCAATTCCGGTGTAACAGACTTGGCGAGCGCCTTTACCCACTCAAATCCCTGAGCTCTCCGGGCGTGGAGAAAACCCGCAGCTCTAATCAATCAACTTCCAGCAAAATCCAGCGGGCTCCCGCAATCAGCCCATTAACACACTTAAGCAAATTTCATAATCTCCTCCTGTCTATTTGTCATCACTGCGGTGGCTATTTCAGACAGCCACAGGCCGCATCTTACTGTACATGGTGGGAGGCAGAGAGGTGTGGGCAACAGGGGCGGAGTAGAAAGGTAAATTCTCATGCCATTCAACCAAATTAGCTGTAGTAGCTGTAGTAATCCACATTTAGACCATTGACTCAAGGGGACAGTCAGTTGTCGTGTCTTTTGTATTTGTATTAGGATATTAATGAGCCAATTAATGAATTTTGCCTCACAAATTAAAAACACCAAACACTAATAACATTAGGGATGTAATGAATGCTCAGGATTTCCTCGCTATGAGTTCATGAAGAATATCACACACCTCCCATGAGAAGAAAATTACAATGGGACATTAATTGTAACATAATGAGTGTTTGTCTCTCTGCGGCTCGGCACTGTATTTCCAGCAAATAGTGTAATGGTTCGCTGATTTTGTGCGTCTGAGTAATGACAGTCTGGCATTGGGGTGGTTATCTGTGTAATACTGATTGTATTATGGTAATTATGAGCTGACTTTATTGCACAACAGTTCCTCTGGGTAAAACATGGATATGCTGGTAATGCTTGTCTGTGTCTTCAATTAAAACACACAAAAGGCCAGTCAGGGTGACAGAGGCAGTTCACGTGTGTTTGTAGGAAATAATCAATGAGATGCTCAGTGATTCTGGGACTGAAAATCCAATCACCGGTCTGAACAGAAAAGGAGCTGAGGTTTAAATCCTATTGTATACTTGAGTGGGTGTGGAGGCCGAGGCCTGTCCTTGGGCGAGCCCCTCACTGGGTGACATGGTCACATACCCCAGCACTGACCCAGAGAAACTAAACCTTTTACATCCATTCTGCTTCTCCCACACATTGTGGATGTGTGCACATATACACACAAACACACACTCCTTAATCCTATTTGATGAGGCAATATCCTAATGATACCTGATGTGGCCCCTTTGGCCTCCCTCAAGGGAGGTCTGTCCTCAGTCATCATAATCAGCCTCGGTACTTCTTTTAGAAAAGACAATCTATATAAAGCTGAGGGTCTCAGTCTCATCAATGCAGTGGGCATGTCTGACAAACGTGGCTTCTGCTGTCTGTTTGCGTTTGCTCTTGTGACAGAGATTTTTGGAAATTTAACAAACTGATGGGTTCCTAGCAAATCACAGATCAATACCTAAGACAGTCTGACAATAGATCATCTGAGGAAATCTGCTATCTATCATATAGGAAGTGAAGTCTTTGTATGCTGACCTGATACAAACTTAAAATGTGACTCTGTATGTTGGTCTGTAGCCCTTGTTCCCAGTGTCAGAGTGGCCAGTGT
The DNA here is from genome assembly GCA_014773175.1 of Lucifuga dentata. Taxonomy (NCBI): domain Eukaryota; kingdom Metazoa; phylum Chordata; class Actinopteri; order Ophidiiformes; family Bythitidae; genus Lucifuga; species Lucifuga dentata. The sequence goes on along the minus strand of VXCM01000045.1, from coordinate 306,342 downwards.
TTGGTATGAGGCAACAGCTAGCCTTTGGAGGCCATTAAATCCAGAGGCTGTTTTTCCTGCTGAGTCTCACTAGGCCGTGACAGGACCGGAGAGGGCTGCAAGGGGGAAACAAATAGCCCAACGCATCCTGGCCATAAAGAAGGTTGCACCACAACCCAATAAGGGTCTGACGCTGATGAATGTGACCAGGGACAGAAAGGCGACCCTGGCCAGTCTCCACCAGAAATGAAACCACAGGGATATAAAATAGGTTATTATCGTCACACAGTGACAACCAGACAGACAGAAGGGCAGAGATGGATGGACAGACAAAGTGACTAAAAAGGAGGTTGAGCAGGAAGAGCAGCAAAGATAAAGGGACTGATTACAGCTGAAAAACACAGAACAGATAACCTTAGAATCCCTCCTGAATTGGTTGCAAGAGGCTATGAGTTGTGGTACTGGCCTGGTAGAGAGCTTTGATGTGCTGAAGCACGTACTGACTTGGGCAACAAGATGCATATTCTAATAGACAGAAGAGCTGACAGCCTCCATTCAAATGCTGCTACTTGATAAAGATGAAGTGCTGACAGAGAATCTAGTACTGCGTATACTGCTTAAGCATTGTTTTCTCAAGGTTGGCCTGCCCAAAATCACACCATCAACGACATTATTCAAATACACACTTCAAGCTTTAAGAAATACATTTTCTGAATGAGAATCATGTAATTTGCACACTTCAGTTTTGAACCATCATGTAACACATTAAGAAAAAGATACTAATGATAATAATAATAATATTTTTTTGTATCAAGGATTGCGCCTTTAACAAGAAAACACGATCGCATCTTAGCCTGCAGACTTACCGGCAAAGGCATGGGTGGGGTGACAGGTGAAGGCAGATTGCGAGCCGGTGATTGGTTGGGCCGGTGGGGCGGGGACTGATGTGGGTGACCAGAGGCGGAGGAGGACGCAGAGCCAGGGGATGGGACAGAGGACTGCTGCTGACTAGGCGGGGTCATGTGCTGCTGGGATGACAGCTGGTTCTGGGAGTGGGAGTGAGAGTGGGTTTGTTGGTGATGGTGTTGCTGCTGTTGCTGTTGTTGCTGCTGGTGGTGGTGCTGCTGCTGTATCTGCTGGAGCTGCTGCAGGTGCTGGAGCTGGGAGTTCAGGGATGAGGTAGCTGTTGATGAAACGACAGACAGAGTTGTTGACTCTAGAAGCTCTTCTTCTTGGTGTTATAACTATTTGCATTAAGTAAATTGCCTTCCCATGTTTTACCTGAACTCTTTTCAACAAACACATATGAACCTGGATTTTGATTTAGCATGTCAACCAGAGAGCGCTCATTATTTGAGGAATCATGGTCACACCTCAAACAGAAATACATATACACATGGAGGTGTGGGATGTATAGGGTGAATAGTGAGATATAGACGTAAATTGCATGGTGCCACAACAAGGTCCTCTAGGGTTTTTAGCCTGTATAATAGAGTCTGTGAATTTAATTTCTCTAGATGGAGGACAAAGCTATCAAGACTGACTGATATAATTGCTCTCTCTGGAGCCAAAAGTCTTCATTGTCACTTGGAGAATGTCAGAATCTTTGGTTTAATGGCTTAAAATCTCACAGGAAAAAGACATCCATCTTCACTGGAGGACTTTAGAAATAAACCCATTAACTAATTGGATCCAATAATGGCCCACCATTAGAAGCTAATTTCTACATTTAAATGCTGATAAATTTTTATGCTGTTTAAAAGAAACTGTTAACACTCAGGCTGAGCCAGGCTGCAGCCACACCAGCATGCAAATACTGTGATAGACCCACAAAGTGTCCATTTAAAATATAAAATAAATATAAAAATGTCTTATTCACAGTGAACACTGTGAGGACACCACTGTGCACCTAAGTTTTTTTTAATATACGTATTTCAATTAGACACTAGTGAATTTGGTGGCTCTTCACTTCACACAGCCATAATAAAAAAAATGGTTAGAAACATTCAGTGTGTTTTTGTTTGTCCCGAATCCTAGAAGGATATGCAGAAAACGCTTGACAAACAGTAGAAAAGTTTGTGTAAAAATTTTTGTTCTATACAGAAAATACTGAGGTACTACACATAAAATAATACTCACAGGTTATTAATTGAAATACAACCGTAGATAAGTTTCATAATTTTAAGTGGACTATGTTGTTTTGATGTAAGATAGTTTGCTATTTTGCTAAGATCAACTGTGGTGGTAGTATAAAAAAGGAATGGAAGAGAAAAGGAAAAAAGAAATGAAAAAGATGGAAAAGATGACCATGAGAGGATCTAGCAGGAACCAAGATGATTTTCTGTGGATTAAAGGACAAGGAGAACAAATCTCAAGGATTGACCTGAGTTCTGATATTTGACTAGACTGATCACTGGACTGTGACTTTTGTAATTTAACAATTTTTTCCTAAAATTGAGACTTGACATAGTAAGTTTATGATGATTTTTGAATGATGAAAGATTATTATACTTTTATGAACAATAAAGACAGCATATGCTGTCCAACTGATCCAACTTGCTAACTGATGAAACTAGCTTTTGTATTATATTCATATTAACTACTAGCTAAAACTTAGCTACGTTAAATAAAGAATTTCTGACATAGCAAAGAAATCCAACTGGACAATGAAATGATCAATCAGTCATTCTTCACTGACATAAATATAGATATAGATTTTGATTCTGTCAGCTGTCAGGAAATATACTACGCATTCCTGTAATCTTAAATTAAGCATTGCAAATAAGGCACCCCATAACAGCCTAAAATGTACAGCTTATGAAAAGGCCTCACAATGGCCTCACACATGCATTACACTATTAATGACTTAATAAAAAAAAAAAAGCAATGAAAAACAGAGTGTTTGTGTATGTCTATTGATAATGCAGCAAAGCAGTTGTGAGCACAAGCGTAGACAAGCTTGTATACATACCGAATCAATGCACTTAAATAATTTAAGTATGGTTGTCTCATAAAAGATGAATAAAACATAAGGGCAGACAAGTCTTTGATAAGTGTGGTCACTATGACTTCAAGGCAGGCACAGATGATCATTTGATGAAGTTCATCCTCCTCTTTCCACTCTAAGTACAGCTGCAGAATCGCAGCAAAGAAATCCAGCATCTCTTGGCCAGGAAACAGTAACACTTTTGCATTTCTTCTACCCCCTGACACATTGACACCTCTCTCACACCCCTGCATGAATTATATATCATCTGTGCAAACGGCAAGAGTCCAATTCTCACTTGAAATGTTGGGGCAAGTTGTCTAGCAAGCTCGGAGCCCCTGACAGGACCCATTCTTTTCCTTTGCAAGTTCACAATGACAAAATATTGAGTCCTATTTAAAGATGGAATAAAAGGGGAACCAAATGGAACAAAGAAGGAGAAAACAAAAAGGGATAAAATGAGATTTCTGTCAAAAAATTATCGAAAACCAGGCGAAGATCAAAGACGATTGGAGAATTTCCTCCAGCACCAACCATTACGCTGAGGAGCAAGAGGCACAACAAAAGAATATGAGGCAAAAGAAAACAAATACAGAGGGAATATGGAAGAAGCCCCATGTGGCCTTATTATAAGGGCTACACCGCAGGTAACTATATTCTTTAACAGCAGTGCTTTATAAATTCTGTCATCTTGTTAAGACTGTCAGGACCACTGACCCTCCCTTCCCCTCTAACTGGGCAACTGGCATTTTGAAGCTCATTCTTTTAACCACAGCTGTCTGATTGCTTTGGTTGAGCACATAATCCAAACGGCTTGTCTCAGCTAATTGTTTGTGCTCCTTCCTCCAGCAGACACAGGACCGAGGATGAGAGCGGGAGCTTCACTTATGATGGAGAGAGGGTAAAAGGATGCTGGGATCCTATAGCGCTCATTATATCTCCCACTGCCTCTTTGTTGTGTTTCATACGTACTAGTCTTCTGGCTGCGACACTGCAGTTCTCTCACTCAGTCATCATGCCCAAGGGTAGAAGAGCAAAGGTCCAATCACTTTTATCACAACTCGCCTATGTTAATGATGATAATGAGCCATGAGTTAAATGGTGGTATTTTGCACATCTTTTAAAGTAAAACAATCATTTGCGATGACAAAATAATAGCAGTGAGGTGTCCAAGATCTCCAACCTCAGTGCTTTGAGAAACTATACAATCTCATTTTCATCACTTTTAAGTTAGTGTCACAGTAAAAATCAACAGCTATCTTTGACTGTCCCGGCCCCGGCTTCTGAAGTACTGGAGTGAGAAGCAAGACTGATTGTCAGAGGTCGAAAGGCTAGGTCAAAGCTGGCTCATTCGTCAGACAAATGCTATTTTTGTTTCCTGTGTGGTTGGAGAGTGAGAGGGAAAAAGAAGCAACCAGCGCTCTCATTACCAGCACTACCTGACTCGTCCCTGCCAAACCCCCCTATTACAGCGCTTTTCTCTCTCTCTGGGGCTGATTCCAGCTCCATTCCTTGTTTTCTCTCAATGCACAACACTTACGTTTACAACTATTACCTATGAGTTACATATTGTGTGTATGTGTGTGTACAGCTAAAACTTCTGCTTCACTGACGCCCCACCTAAAGCTGAATTTTGATGAACATGCAGGACACAAGTGCTCACTATGTGCAATGCTATGAGATTTCACAGCAATTGCCTTCACATCTGCACTGTCAATGAATTGAGGTAATAAATGTATAAACAGGCTTTCTAGTAATCCTTTAACGTTTAATTCATAAATACCTGAGCAATAATAAGTGGAAGATGATCTTATAACCGAAAGAGAAGACATTCATCCTGATGCTATCATACTCCTTATATTATTATAGCCCTGACAAAGTGTCCAGCCAAGGCCAACATGCAGAGCAACGGAGGAATATAATTACAGTGACACAAAAGGACTCTGTCTTTCACTCCTGTATGTGCTTGAGGAGCAAGCGGGTGGAGGGGATTGTCATGATTACTGAGTGTCAACAAGGAAACTTTCACAAAAGGACTATATTGAGATTGATCTAAAAACAATTTAGTAAAGGTATGGTAATTAATTTTCAAAGCATTTAGTAAGCATTGTTTTGATTTTCAACCATGCAAGTTTTTTTTAGACATCTAGATTACGTATCACAGAATTTCAATGACTACATTTGACTGTCTAATCAATGACCTGTCATATTTTAAAATGCCTACTCATGCTCATTAAAACACAGATCAAACAACTGAATCTAGATGATTAGATTAGACGTCTTTCCACCTGCAGCTCATCAGAACCATGCTTGACATACGGTTAAATGCATGCATAGTTCAGGCACTTTGCAGCACAAGTTCTGCATCACCTCAAGTCACCTGTTCAGCTGGGGTGCATAATTCAAGTCGGAGCAGAATATTTTCAACCGTCACTGTGCAGATCCAAATCACTGCTAACTGCTGCTGCACTGTCCCTGAGTCTTTGGATCATTTTGGAGTCTCGTAAATTAAGTGCTAATCAGAAGCTGCAGAGGAACCTGTCAGGAGTTATGACATTGCCCACTGTGACCCAGCCTGTATTTTTAGGAACTGCTCTTGTCTAAACACAGCTGTCATTCAAAAAGAGAGGTGAAAGGGGACAAACAACCTTCCCATTACTGCTCTGCCTCACGTTCCACTATGGAAGTCCATAAAGCACTGTCTCAATTGCCTTTTCAGTGAGTCACACTGATAATTACTCCACTGGAGGTAAGGAGATTTAGACTCTATGAGATCTGGTAATTATGAAGATGGTCAAAGGAAGGTCATTTTTACTCAGTGGATTAGATTGGTACACTCGCACACTGAAGTAGAGAACATGACTGTTTTCTGTCCTGATTTCTTTTGCTCACTGTTAACTTTTATCTGCATTGTCACTCCTGGCATGTTGATAACGCACGTCTATTTAGTCCAACATTATTAACTTGCAGGGCTGCAACTCCCAGTTATTTTTATTAGCAAATAAGCTAATTATTTTTTGATTAATCACTTAATCAAAGTGATTACCTATATACCAGCTGCTAAATATCCAATATTTTAATGAGGAAAATAGCACATGTTTATTATTTTTATTTTATAAATGTTAATTAACCAGCATTGTTTTACCTGATCAGCTGATCATAGTTGCTTTTAAGAGAAAGTAGATAAAGCAGAAAAACAAAAGAACAAAAATTTTCTTTTTCAGAGCTTTCATTAACCAGCTTGGAACACAAATTTGTTTAAATACAATTTACTAGCAAGTCCATATAACTGGTAATCATGTTAAAGGCATGAGAAAATAGATTCTTCTTGTGGCGACGGCTGGAATAAACATGGGGAAATGAAACACTAAGAGAACTGGTGAACTACTGAATAAAAACATTATTCACAGCCACAGCAGGCAATATCAGTATACAGATTTGCTGCAGGAAGAACTCTGTGACTACAAAAATATAGGCAGTTAAGATTTGAGTGGAGTCGTGCATGGAGCCACAGGATTTTAGCGAGTAAACCACAGTGCTTGTAGGGATCCAGAAATAATGCTTTCACTTTGTGATGCAAGGCAATATCCAGCTGTGTTGTAGAATTTTCACTCTAAGGGAAGCATTTCAAAGAATCAAATCCTCTCCATGGAGATGTTAGACATACAAGAAAATCCCTGTGTACTTGATAACGTTGCCTTTTTGGTGTTGTGTAGTAGGTTATTGATTTCCAAAGTGTGGCCCAGGGACCTCAATGGGCCCTTGACACGATTTTAGGGGGTCCCCAGCAAAATAAGATGTAATTTAATTTCACTATGATTTCATTTGTCAGAGAGGAAGAATAAGAGGTTATTTTTGCTTCTGTTGTCTAAACACTTACGCTACACTCGTGTGTGTGTGTGTGTGTGTGTGTGCGCTAGTATTGGGAGTCTGCAGGATTTCCTTTCAACTACAGACTACATCAGCTAATTTCACTAATTAGCTACTCTCTCTCTCTCTCTCTCTCTCTCTCTCTCTCTCTGCTTAAAGGTTTGCTAATCAGTGAAATAGGCTAGTAAACTGTTTGACTTTAAGATAAACCTGCCTACTCTTGGCTTTGCATGGTATGTGGATAGACACAGTTGCCACAAACAGTTATCCAACAGTTATCCACTTTTGTTCTAATCCATGTGTCAAATAAAATCTCTTCAGATAGGCATCCTTCGGAAAAAGCTTTTTAAATGATAGTCCGAAAAAGACAAGCATTTGGAAGATAAGAGACAGAGGATTTCCTTTACTTTTGGATGCTGATGCCTTTCACCTTAAAGGAAAGACAGACAGGATGTGACACTGCGGTGCCCACGAAAGTGCCCCTCTCTGGCTTTTGTCCTTCAGAGTCCTAGAATGTGTTGGAGTCTTGCCCCCCCCCCCNAAAAAAAAAAAAAAAAAGCCTATTTGCCTGGCAGGACAGACTGGGTTATTACAGCGTGTTCATGGTCCCATCATGTGTCGTCAGACTAAAGAGGAGGCCGCGAGTAAAAGCCTCATGCAAAATTTATGTTCATGCGGCTGTTTCAGTGGGTGGAAAAATCAATATTGCGGGCCTGATGCACGGAGATGACTGAGTGCTCTCTGACTGACAGTAAAAGCTGCGAGAGATTGAGGGGCTACATTTACTGCTCTAGAAATGGAGTAGAGTAGAGTTGCCCTAATAGTCTAGTTCACCTTAAATTTGAATTTCATTGTAGATTATTTTGGTAACAACTTGGATAGCGAGGGTTTAAAGAAATAATGCCATTAAAAAAAAAAAAAANATAAAAAAAAAAAAAAGAGCGAGGAAGGTATAAGCACGCTGGCTTTCATATCGTCTAAAACACGTTCTAAATTACAGATATGGTATTGTACATTATTGGGTTATTAAGCCTTCCCTTCCTTTCCAACTTACAGATATAAAATGACTGTAGAATAATCAAAAGACAATGTGGGTATGAGGAGGACATCATAGGGCTTTTGTTCTGTGCTGCTTCGCTTACATATGCTTTTGATAGTGTGCCACATACCCACAGTGCATTTGGGGAGGAATGTGCGAAGAGAGCGAAAGAAAAAGAAGAATTCAGTGGGATGAAATAACCCCAAACAATGGGATTTGCTTTCCATTCTTCTGCCTCCATCTTCTGTCTTTAATTATTCCCTTTGGTTGTCTGAGGGAGCGTGTAAGCACTTTCACACAGCACAACATGCCCAGCAGCACAACACTGTCTGCCTTAGTGATGTGGAGACTTCTGAGTGACACTGAGCCTCTTGTGATTATTAATGCTGTTTAATACAACACAGAGCAGCCACTATGATTGAGGGGAAAAAACAGATTTCAAAATGCATGCATTCAAAATGCAATGTGAATGGAATTATGTACTACACGAGCACTGCGCTTGAGATACATTTTTCCACTACATAAACAATGTGTACACCATAAAATGAAGGCTAACGTTTTGTAGACGCAACCCTGAAAAATGTGTATTTGATAGCAGGTATCAAATGTGCTATATTTTGTACACAGCATTTAATGGAACCTCAGCTGATCCTGGTGGGATTCTTTGTGCTGGTTTAGTAGTTTCTTCCTGAATCGTATATGAGATATTTGAGAGCCCAGAACGATGTATGATGAATGAAGTAGCATGCTACTTATACGCTTATCGTGTTCACTGACTAGCAACAGGTTCAGCAAAGGGCAGCGGCAGTAAATGAAATTCCCCACCGGGACAATATATCATCAAAAGAAATGTATGCACCTGAAAGTTACAAGCCTTCTTCAGATGCGGACAAGGTGCCTGACGGGGTGGGGGTGAATGGGAGGGNAGGTGAAGGCAAAGGAAGGAGAATGGGGGAGGGTTGTTGCTGGATGGGTGAGAAGCAAGCAAGAAGGAAGCAGCAGATTTTTGTTGAATCAGTTCTATTTTCATACTGGCTGATCTGTGTCTTTTAACCATTTCACTGCAGCTGGAAAATGAAAGTACCAGGGCTAATTTCACAGTGAGAGCTCACTGAACAAAACCCCCCATGGTCCATGGAAAAAGGTGCTAAGTCTACTTTGTCATTGTGAATTATGGCAGTGTAATTCAGGAAATACGCCTGTGAGGGAGAGAGAGAGAGCAGAAAATGTGTTCAGATAGAGGAAGAAAAGCTCTTTTCCTCTCTCGCCTTAGATCTACTTAGTGAGGTCCTTTTATGATCTGTAAGTAACAGATATCTCTCACCAAACATGCAGTCCTGTACTGATGCCACAGGATCCATCTGTGATGTGTCTGCAGTTAGTCCAGAAATAGAACCCCGGGGACTTGTGCACTCCTCGGGCCTCCTACGGGACCTTTTAAGCTGCACTGATACTGATAAAAGCTCCCACAAATCTGGCCTCCAGATACCTCAGCCATTAATTAAGGTAATTAGGCCCTGGTCAGCAATTAGTAACCACAGATAGCTTTTAGCAGAGGCTCAGACATCCCCACTGGTAAGGGGTTTGGTTCCATACCATCTGCTGACAAATGTCACCACAGACTCTTTGGTTTCACAAACAGGGAACTAGAGAGCCATGTTTAAAAATGACCTCTGAGTGATCCAGAGCCTCTACAGCATCACGTTGTTCTTCACAATTCTTCATTCTTTCTCCTGCAATAGCTCTATGAAAATCCATACAAGCTGTACAAGCCCATAGTGGGAATAGGAAACATTCACTGCACAAGCTATTGATCAAAATTAGAGCATATGGGCTGAGTGTAAGTAGTATTGATTAGTAGGTAATGCTACATTGATTTGCTTGTATTATTAAGTCAACAACAGATTTGTATTGATGACGTAGGTTTACACTGAGAATCTTACACGCAGTCACATTAGCAATAGTACATCTAAATGACACCAGTGGTGAGTGAAGTATTCAAATCCTATATTTACTGGATTCTCAAAATTCTAAACAAGCATTAGAAGTGCGATTTATTTTAGCCTCAACAGTAAAATTGTGAACAATTGTTCCTGTCATCAAACAGTGTGGAAAAACCTAATATCTCAGGAGGTTTTGGGATACAGTAATTAAAGTTTTGGGCTGAAGTTAATCGATTCCTCCAAATTGGAAACAGGAGGTTGTTCACTCAGCAACAGTGATACAAGTTTGCTTTTTTTTTTTCTTGATTTGGTGCTTTCAGGACAGATAAAGGATTAAATGCTCCTTTACAGGTTGAGTAACTCTACCAACTTCTCTCCTTTCCAAAACTCTTAATAATGTCAAAAGTGCATTGTGTCATCAAGCTAAAAGATTGAGATACAAGACTTTTACATGACAACAGCAACATCTTCTGTAGAATAAAGTTTGGAAAGTAACTAGTGACTACAGCTGGCAGATAAATGTAAATTCCCTGGGGGTACACAGCTTCTGTTGTTTGTCTATATTTTTATTTGTGTCATAAAACATTTTAAATGAATTATATCTAGCATCTCATAAAAAATATTCTTGTTTAAAGTCCCTGTGATACTGAATGTCCACTTCATAGGAAAACAGGAAGAGTAGCAAAGACCAATGAATAACTGTGAGAAAGACTCAGTGATCACTGTAGTGCATTTATGATAAATTTCAAACCTCCACCCAATCGTTTTTAATGCTGCAACAACCAAAACAAAACTACCAATAGTCTGTGGTAAGGTGTGTGTTGTAGTGGCGCTCTCAGTACAACAAGACTGATAAAAATAGGCTGAATACACACATTCAACCTTTGCGGACAGATCGTGCAATAACTCACATTATCGGGAATGGGAAATAAAGGATGCAGCTGTGCTACTTTACACAATTCTACATTTGAAGCAATCTGTGATAACACCATTTTCATTCCAGTTCAGTCCCATAAAATTACCATTAACATTACAACTCATGCAGAACACAGATAAATGTAAAATGTCACCCAGTCTGCCAGGCGGGAATTCCAGTTCCACAAGATTACCATCTCTGTCTGCTCGCTCCCGCTGCACCTTGTCTAATATTTCATTTACAACATTTCATAAGTTCATTTTCCCCTCACTGACCATGTAAATCACAAATCAATTTTCATTTAAAATGCTTGACTACAGATTGTTGCTGAAAGCTTCTGAATTGCGCCTCAGCAATACGGCAGACCTTTAATATGAGAGGAGCAAATCTGCTGGAAACCGAGCAAAGGAAAAGTGAGCAAAAGTGAGCTGCAATTCTACAAAACAACTACAGGCCAAGTGGTCAAGGCATTTACAATTTTAACATTTAACAAGTGCTGAAATATCATAAAAACAAACACAACCTAACAAAACCTATTATGTATTGTAATTTATATCATATTCAATACTCCCTCATTTATTGAAACCACAGACTTACGATAGACTGGCTAACTCAACAGGAACAACAAGCAGATCATATGACAATGCAAAGACAAACTTATCAACTGTCGATGGGAATACCTGATCAATAAGTCAATTTTAAACATTTTATTAAAAAAAATATTTCACGCATTTCATTTTATGGTACCATTAATGCTAACAGGTTCACCTAGTTGAGACTTTATTACACACACTAGCATAAATTGTAGTACTTTATAGTGCTAAACTGTAAGTATTATTGAATGTAAAAAATAATATGCATGTTTCCAAAAACTTAATGGAGTCATTTTTGTAGCTCAGGAGCTAAAGTAATAGAAATGAGATGGAATAATGAAAAATTTGGATAATTTTAGAAGATAATTTGATCTTAATTTGAAAAATGTCTTCTACTACACATTACTACACACTCATTCCAATCATTATCTGTAAAACCAAGCTGCCATCTGGCAAACCAGCCTGCATTTCCACCAACTTATAGTGGAACTATTGTAGCTCCACAACAGCAGAGAGAAAGTGGAGAAAATGTTTTTTGCAAAATGTCTCCCTCAGTGTTCTACAGTAAGTGCAGATGTCATAGTCTGATGTTGGAGCAGACACAGCCATATCAAATATCATTGTCCTCCTCCACATCACCACCACTACCATAAACAGTCATCACCCCGCTTTTATTCTCCGTCTATCCGAGGCTCTGGCAGTGCTGCCCTGTGGCATGGCTGAGCCACAGCTGCAAAAGACGAGGTTAAGAGAAACAGCTATGTTACTACACAGAAAAAACAAAATAACAAAATCATGTGAGTGATCTGGGAATTACACATAAAAATTCATATACAGTAAAACATTTTAAAATCTTTATTTAACCAGGGAAATTTCATTGAATGCTCTTTTGCAGAAACACCTGCTGACATTCACTTCACACCTGGAAGGCTCAGTACAACCACAGGCAACTGAGCAGCTCCACTGGAGCAACTGTGGATTAGGCACCTTGCAGTGGTGATAATGAGGAAGAAGCAGATGCTGCTCATTCTCCTCCCCAACCCACATTTCTCTTGCCAGTCCAAGGATTGAACCGGAAACCCTTCAAAAGTTTGCTTCTTTAAATCTTTAGGCCATCACTGCCGCAAACATTACATTAAAAATCATACTGCATATCAAAATAGACAGCATGAATGTAATTTCTGCTGTCCTTTTTGTACAATTAGGAACTATATATAAGTGCAATTCAGATAAAATTATTAACATGTTCGCAACAAGTGAAGCGCCACAGGGTAAAATTTACTTACATCTGCGCTTAAAAAAGACATCAGAGTTTAAATCAAGAGTCTCCTGGGAGTGTGTCTGTGTTCATTTGTGTACGTGCATGTACGGTAAGCCTGTGCTGAGCGAAAATGTGTGTGTTTGATTCTAACCTTTTGAACACTCCCCTGTACATTTTGATTGGTGAGGGTTTTTTTTCTTCCCCCTCGCTGAACTGTCACAGAGGCAGTAACCCCACACGTTTCCAAGCTGCTTATTGAAGACAAACAATAAACCACTGGCAGATATCAATGGCAGAGATGAGAACCCGGGTGCTATATCTGCTGGGATTGCCTGGCGAACCTGTCTCTGCCTGCGCTTCATCTTCAGCAGCACCTCTCACTCTCAATTATTTGGCTGCTGTCACAACAAATCAATCAAATTACCGCTCCAGGACTGTGTGCAGCTGCTCCTATTGCACCTCTAGTTGCATTAGCTTTGAAATGTATGAGGTCTACATTTTATCACTGTTATTTATTTAATGCAGCTCTCTCTCCTGCGAGTCATCTTACAACCACAGCAAAGTTAAATCATTAAAGGATGAAGTGGAATACATACTGCTTGAGAACGCTTCAAATTAAACAGCGATAAGGGAGAAGGGATGGGTTTGGCCTCTATTGTTGATGTTGATGTGTCCAAATATATATCAGACTGGAAAGTAACTAAGTATATTTACTCAAGATGCGTATTTAAGTAATGTTTGGTTATTCCAATTTGTCCACTTTCTATTCCTAATCCACTACATTACAGAGGAAAATAAGGAAAATATTGTACAATTTAGGCTCAGTTACATTTATCTGACAGATGCAGTTACTAGTTTATTTTGGAGGCTTTAAATCCTACATGACATAAACTCACAGAATATTTCTGTTTTAGAGTAAAAACCTTTTATCTCAGGTTTTTAGTTCAGTGGTCCAATGCGTTTCAGACATTGTCTGAAGAGAAAGGGAAAATAAATAAGGCAAAATAATTTAACTGTTGTAGAAAGCATGCAATTCTTTAGCTGACCTGAAAGTATGAAAACCAAAATAAGAGATATAAGGTTTTATACCTAGTAGGGGTGAAAGACTGTATTTCCAATTTTGAGATTTTTGGGTATTTGGTATGAAATCCTCATATCTGAAATTTGAGATTTTTTCAGTATTGATGCATTAATGTGGACCACACATGTTATTTACTTCAATAATTTAACAATCTGACAGTGGCCATTATTCACAATCACTATTTTTACTCTGGATATGTGAGTATTTTACTGCTAATACCAACTGACTTTAACACAAGTAGCATGATAAATGCAGGGCTTTACTTGTAATGGAGTAACTGATTCAAATATACAGGAGAGCTGTACAACAAGCCCAAAAACGAATGCATGAAATTCCAATATTGTAATGGATTAAGAAACACAGAGGCTTTCCCACAACAGACACAGGGGTTAAATCGGTGGCCCGGCCAGTTGAGCAAAGCTCTTAAAGGAGCAGCAGTCAGCTGAGGCAGAAGAGATGGAGTCTGACATGTCTAACTAGTGTGGAAACATTTGGCTCTTACCCCAGGAGCTCACCCTTTGGTGGCGTAATGAGCAGAGTGATTTCCCTAATTTTTATCATGGCAACACCCACAACCGGCAAACGACACGGCTGAGCGTTTTCATCAAAACGGCAGACAAGCTTTTGATTGGCACTGACACCGAGTCTCATTACTGCAGGTGAGTGGGATGCCAACCTTTATCAGGAACTGAGTGCTGTTTTGTGTTTCCTGTGGATGAGTACAGAGGAACAATGCTCTCAGCTCACCATTAGAACTCGGCTCTCTGATGTGATGTGCTGCCTGTCTCTTTTGCTGAGAGCAAATAAGATGGAATATGCTTATTAATATGAAAGAGCTCCAGTAAACTAGCTTCTTGCATTACCTTTGAGTGAGTCATAAAGGAGCTGCAGCAGAGATGAGACTTTGTTCTGTTTCCTCCCATTGAGCATTACATGTGGAGTGCTTTGATATATCCAGTTTTACAAGTATGGCAATCATGCTTTGCTTGTTATTAAATCATGTCAAATGAAAAACTATTAACACTACACCAAAAAGTTATGCTGCAAGAAATATCTAACAAAAAGCTTTTTATTCCTACATCAGTCACACATGCATGTCTTTGAAATCGTGAAGATCATGTATTATTTTTTATTCATATGAGCTGTCGTATTACCAGACCTCTAGCATGACCCAACCTAGTTTTTGCCTGTGTGAAGTCAGCTAGAATTGTGTGCACTCTGTCACAAAAGATAACTTTCTCCCTTGTTTAGTTTCATTGGGAATTTGTTTTTACTGCATGTTTGCAGGCATAAATCATTCTGACAAATAACCAGTTACATTGGTGCCTGTGTTTACCGAGTCTGCCACAAGATGCTGCTCAGTTTTATTTAAGCAACTGCTCCAACTTTATAGCACAACCCCATTACAGTGATAGTTATTCATCACAGTCTGAGAGAACTGCCCTCCTAAAGCTCGTAGCGCTCCAGCCGGTTCTGTTCTGTCAACATTGATTTTTTACAGAGGGAGCTTTGATTAGCATGATCAAAACGTATGATCACAGATGCAGCTGCCACTGTTTGGCTTTCATTTACTCAGTATACCCAATATCTCTCTTTAATGCTGCTAAATGAAACTAAACGTAACTAATATGCAAGAATAAATTGGAATCAAATACTTTAATCAGATCATATTAAAATACTTAAACATTACATTCTGGCAGAGCGTAAAAGACTGAAGACTACAGGACTATATTCATTCTGGTGCTCATGTAAACTATGCTGTTCCTCCACCCTCTAACGCCCATTCCCCAAGACAAACAGCCTTATTAGTTGGTCATTAGCTGCCTCATTACATTTAAATACCGCCACTGCCTGAGCTCCTCCTGGAGTCTCATTACTGTGCCTCACAGTTGTCTTCTGTCCGATCTGACGCTAATTAGCTAGCAGCATGAGTGCTGTAAAACACACTTGCTCCTGAGGTTGTGAAATGAGCTGACTGCTCCCCGGCGACAGCGAGGCGCTGTATTATATGTGTGATTAATCAGGCCTGGGAACTCAGCGGGGCTGGGAGGGGGAGTGAGGAGGACGTGGGGGCAGAGGCCACAGTTGCAGTTGTCCGACAGAGGTGCTGTGCCAGCAGGCCTCATTCAGCAGAGCCGTGATGAACTCAGACAGGGAGAGTGGAGGAACGCTGCATGGCCAGAGGGGCCCGGACACAGTCAAGACATTTAGCTTCACTTGTGACTGGTGTCACTTTCTCTCCATGGAGATCCCGTCAACGCATCCCCTTCAGATAAGAGGATGTGCAGGCAGGCATTTTGTCCATCCACACACTTAAAAAAAGATCTGCCAAAGACACATTTCTCCACAAGAGTTTTTGTTTATCATGGATAGGGAATTATGTCAGAAAATTGAATTCCATATTGTGTCTTGATTGGTGGACAATAAGAATGACTGAGAGGTGTTTGTTTCATTCTCCTGACACCCTGACAATGTGCTTGTCGATCAGTTATCGNATGACTGAGAGGTGTTTGTTTCATTCTCCTGACACCCTGACAATGTGCTTGTCGATCAGTTATCGCTGAAGCCTCTGGGTTCTCCCTCACACACCAGGATGAAGGTCTGTTGAAGTGTGAGGCAGACAGGCCTGCTGGGCCCATTATCATCCACAACAGATGGAAACATGGAAGGGCTTTGCTGGCTAGATGTGGGTTTATTAAAAGCTCTGCCCACAGCAATGGGCGCTGTTATTTATGCATGTTTGTGTCCATTAGGCTTCTACCTCCACATTTCCTCACTCAGGGCATCTGTCCATCCATTTCCTCACATGAAGGGAGCATTCCCTGCACTTACTTTGTGCTGCACTGGCATTATTGTAATCTCCATCCTAAAAACACACTGCTTCACATGTAGCCTGGCATCTTTTTACATTAGTGCGGCTCTCTCATCCAAGATTTATGACTGATGGTTTCCCCATCCATCCCTCAATCTAATGGTATAAAAGAGACAATGTTTTAAACATTAAAATGAAAACCATTTACAAGTATGATCAAAAGAGAACACTTGGGCATTAAAGTTTAAAAGGTAAGGACAAGTACAGCCATGTGGATGGACAGATGAGGTGGAAAAGAGATAAAAAAAAAAGTGGAGTACCATGCACTCTTATGCAGGAGAAAGAGGCATAAAGTGCTTCTACGCTGCACTGCAAAACACTGACCTGTAATTAATATGGCTGTTCCTCCGGGCAAGTTCAGGATAGCAGCTTTTTGGGATAAATCCCCAGAAGAACTCTTACCTGGCTGAGGTCTTTGTAAAGCATTTTTATTTAACAACACTACCATGTCATACAATGAATATATAACAAACTCCTGTAGGCCGCAATATTTTATTATAATTATTACTAATGTTCTTCTTCCTTTTCTAGGAATGTTTATATCATACATGGCTACGTTGCACTGAGACAACAGATTTTATATTTGACATGCATTTTAAATGTGAATTCCTCTTTTCTCCTATTCCAGCACCTTGGGTATTTATATTTTGTGCAGAGTATACTCTCAGAAATGTTGAAACAAGAGGACTACATTTTTGAAGTACATTGCTAATAAATAGATACTATAACATGTATATTTTCAGGCCTCATTTAACTCCCGAGAAGTACCTTTTGGTACCTAATGATACTTTTTAAAGGTACAAATTTGGCAAAGAAGACTGTATTGTTTCTGGATATATATAGTATACACTAGTAAATACTAGTATAATAGTATATACTAGTGCACACAGTGTCCTTCAAGACGCACTGTTTTGCTTCTCCTTTTTTGAGAGTGTATCACAGTAGTTGCCCAAGGAACAAGTCTTTTTATGTGTCAGCATGGCCCTCTTTCTTACCTTGCAGGTTCTGGAGGGGCAGTGTCATAATGCCCCCTGCAGCAGCAGCAGCCACCAGGTTCTGGATGTTGGCTGTGGGCAGGGAGAGGACCAGGCCCTGCTGCCCACCCAGGTGTCCAGCTGCGTTAAAGGGGATGAGGATGGGTTGGTTCATGCCTGGCGCCGCCCCGGACATCACCCCACCTACAGCGCTGGCAAGCTGCTGAGCTACTAGGAGGGACTAGATCGCATGTACGCACACACACACGCACGTACACACGCACATATACACACACACACACACACACACACAGTGTCACTGGTTATAACCATCTGGGTTTCAATATAATCACAGCTAGATTCTTTACTCAAAAATGTGTTAATGTTATTTCATTAAAACTATAATCATACATGGTATAACCTGAAATCTATTCTATAGTTTATTTTAATATATTACAGAACTCTTGGAGGTAAAATATGCCACATTAATCGCTTCATATTACACTGATGTACTCTAAATAGATATAGTTTTACATCCTAGAAGAAAAAATTGAGTTATGTTAAGAGGAATCAATAGGAAGACAAGGTCAGCACACCCATATTAAATCACTTATCAATGTGTTTTGATGAATGCAGGAGTTTCAGTGCTGATTTCTGTGCATTGCTGTATAACAGACTGACAGTCACAAGGCAGTATCGTTGGTGCTGGCAGAGATCAAATTGGATCCTTGTGAAAGATCTAAGAAATTTTCTTTCAAAGAGATGTAGAATGACTTATGTTTCATCTGACTGAACAAATCCCTGGTACCACAGAAATGTGCCTGAAATACACAGTGCTTTTTGAAGAAAGTAGTAGTACTTTACTCTTTTGATAGGGGATATCAAACATCATTCTTCAGTTTCCTCATGTATCCATTCATTCGTATTAGTTAAAGTGGAAGCTGTGCAGTCATACCCATAGAGAAAAAGATATTTTATCAGATGTATCGCTCTGAGATATTTTGCACAGTGAAGATCTCTTCAAATGTATTTTCATCAACAGTTTTGAGCCAGAAGTGGGAAGGTTTACACCATGGCAAAAAATCTCCATGAATTCATAGAGAGTGACATCTTCAATTTCTTTCATTCTTATAAAACCATTTCAAATTATATCAGCGTTTGAGCATGTCAAACTAAATTTCTCAGAGGAGGTATGACAAAAGACATAGTGAAGATGCTGCAAAACGGTAAAAAATTATTGCTTTAACATAGCCCTGAACTGCATGGAATAAAATGTAATAATAGTACATTGTCATTTTGTTTTGCATCTGTAGTAAAGCAGCCTTTAGACAGTCCAAGGTGAACCTGGCTGCACTGTTCATTCTCCACTGTGACCTCAGCACACAAGCCTTTAACTCCAATTGTCAGCTATCTGCTTCTGTTGTGTGGTGTGTCTGTAGCTTGCACAGGATTCAGAGCAGGCCGACTGGTGCGAAGATGCCACCATTCTCAAGCCTGGTGTTCCTAAGTGACAGGCGTATCACTGTGATAACCCTGCATGGTGCACAACGCCAGCATCCACTCAGACATACATGGGATTACAATTTAAGTACAAGGTCATGTGGGTTTAAAGCCACAAGGTACGAAGAGATCACAGGGCAAAATATCTGCACTGACAATCAAAGAGTACCTGTTTGTGTTTTGAAGGTGTTAAATGAAAGAAATATGAGCATGGAGAGGTGATTGTTTCTGGCAGTAATCACACAGGATTCCTTTCTTCTTCACATGTGCTTTGATGCACAACAATGCATAACAAATGACAAAAGCTGACGGTTCTGAGAGCATTCAAAATGACATTTGCCATTAACCTTAAAAGAATGAATTAATAATTTGAGAGCTCAAACGATCCTCAAAGGACAATAACAAAAGCAAGCGTTTGTCAGCTCCAAGTGACATTTGTTTAATCTTGCTTTTTAGGCTAAATTTAATCTAGAATTAAGCTGCCAATAATCAAAGGCTCTCTTTTAACATTTCATCTCTGAGTCAAATTAAATGAGATTGCCAGGCTTGACACGGAACACAGCCTTACATAGAAGAAAATAACATTAAAAAACAATTCTGCAATTATCAGATGTAGCTCTGATTTATTTATCATTATAGGCAGCTTCACAGAATCGGGCAGCAGCTGAGAGAAAACACTTTGGAGATCTGCAAGCATGCAAAGGCTTTTGGTTTTCAGGCTGCTTGTTGCGCCAAATTAAGACAGATACATTCTGTGATTAATTATTTTGGCTCTGCAGACACAGCAGGCCAATGACAAAAAAAAAAAAAAAAAAAATACAGTATGGAAACTGTTTCATAAGACAGAGAGGAGAATCCCTATTCCCTTTCAACTACGAGCTGTTCACCTGCCTTTTCTTCTCCCTCTTTCTCTTTCTCTTTTTCTCTCTCTCTCTATCTCTCTCTCTCTCTCTCTCTGTTTCACTTCCTGTTTCTCTCATTTCCCTCCATAGGTGCTGCTGGAAAGCTGCACCACAGTGCTTGGCAGGCCTGACAGCTTCAGTGTTGAGCGGTGGTCTCCTAGGGGGTCAGAGACTGGGAACTGGCTGTGTGCTGTGCTCTGGATGGGGAAGCAGCCCCACTCAGGACTGGATGTGGTACCCAGCCTCTCTGCCCATCAGGGGGAGAATAGGCTCTTCTATCTGCTTGGCAGCTCTGGCACTGAGAAATTGCCCATAATCACCCAGATAGCAGACTTTTGTCATCCTAACTGTGAGTGGGAAACAGAAGGAAGGTGGATTCATGTTGGGTAAACTACCATCGGATAATGGTTGTTCGAACAATATCCGGCTCTGGAGCGAGAATCTATCAAAACATATTGATCTTGGAACAAGAGAATTGGGTATGGCATGTGGAGCGCCTTTGTTTCTGAAAAGTGTTAGCTTCACAGAGACTGTACTGACAGCATTAATATATTAGATGGTGACTGTTGAGAGCCGCCTGCTGAGGCTCAGACTCTTACTGCTGGTTGCTTGAGATGCTTTCCTTCTTTTTGTGTATATTTCTTGTCTATTACCAAAACAGTGGCTTTGAACAGGAAAGGAAACCGTAATGAGAAAAGTGGTTTTAATTAGGCCCATTCTTTATTTTGACTAGAGAAGCAGATTGACTCATTCACCAGGGAGTTTCACTCTTCAAATCTGCCCGACAAAACTGAACGTCTGTCCTCTCCTCGTGTTTCCTCTTTTGTTTATCTTGATGAGGATTAACTGTCAGGTCCGTCATAGAGTAACACTGAGTGCTGAGAGAATGGCCTCATTAAAGAGGCTGCTCATGTGCTGAAAGAAACTTGAAACTGCCTGAGTAAATGTGTGTGTCTGAGTATGTGTGTGCGTTAAACGGTGACACTGAACAGCGCTAATGAGATAGATGTTCATTAAGCATCGCCAAGTCACCAGGCCAATAAATCCAATCAGATAGGACAAAGCCTGATTGAGCTATTAACAGGGCTGGAGGCGCCCTGTGTCCCTGCTTGTTTTGACAAGGCCTCATTAGTGCCACAACCCAATTACGATGGAGGATGATATGTGATGACAAATTTACGTCAAGACTTCATATTTTATCTGAAAATAATTTATAATGTAGGTGAAAGGGTGTTTTATGTTTTTTTTTCCTCCCTTTTCAGTGCATTTACATACACTAACAATTGGGTTAAAGCAAGAGTAAGCCAATAATCTTGATTATTGAAACGACTTAATTACTAGTCAGTCTTTGAATTTAAGCTCATAGTCTGATTTGCATCCTATTGTCCTATTAAAATCATATTTTCTATTAGTCTATAGATAACTAATCTTACACAGTCAGACTTCTATTTTTCCTAATGGAGTTTGATAAAATCTAAGCACAAATGTTAGCGAGCAATGTAAATGCTATAATCAAACAGTTACTTTAATCTTTGTATACCCAGTATTCTCAGTATTTTTGCATCTCACTCACCTGTGGACCCAGCGGGTATCCTGGATGAGATTGGCCCAGCTGACTCTGCTCAGAAGGACTGCTGCTGGCGTCGGACTGGACTGAACCGTCCCGGTTTCCTGGGAGAGCGAGAGGCAGAAAAGAAGAATAAGGCTCTACCCTCAGATTAATGCAAACACACAGGGACACAACACAACAGAGAATGTCAAACGGAGCAGAGGAGGGCAGTTGGGAAGGGGNGGGATCTGTATTTAAGTGCTTTATCAATAACCGCCGTAGCACTGAATAAATTACCAACCAGCGGAGAGGCTCATTGATGGGGGATGATGCATACTGGCGGGTCCCCGATGGCTCTAGATTACTGTTGAGAGATAGAGCTCAACCGCAAACTCTGGGGCCATATTATTCAGCCATTTACATCGCTGAGTATCACTCATCTGAACCTACCCTCCCTCCCCGTTCTGTGCCTGCAGCTAAGAGACACAATTAGACCTGTTTGCTATGAGGGCAGAGCAGAGCAGAGCAGACACGGACATGATAATAAGCTTGGTGATGGCTGCAGGGAAAATAAAGGACACAGACTATTGGATATCATAGCCATCCCTATCTCACAGTATCTCCCAACAGCGCAGTGTAGGCTGCTTTAAAAGGTCCGAAAGGCTGCTTTGAGCCTCAACCTCTTGATCGTTTGATGCTTGACTGCTGACATAAAGCTTTGTAAAAACAAGTGAATCCTGCAGAAAGAATAAACTGTTGGAAAAGAAGCAATCCTTCTTAAAAGTCTTTTACCGACATGATTTTGCAAAAGAAAAATACAGCCAAAAGACAAATACAGCCCTACCTGATTTTGAATCCTGTGTCATTTGAGCATATTTGTTTAAACATTTGATTTGACTAAAACAGCAGTCTACCCAAAATTACAATGAACATCATAATCTTGTGAACATGAACAAGTATTAAATACATGGATAAAAGAGAAGTCAAGGCTCACGCTGTGCTGTGATCTTTTTATAAAGCAGATAAGCAAAGAGACTAACTTTGTAGAATAAAAGAGACCAAAGCAGCAGACAATTCGGGGGATTTTCATTCTATAAGAGTGCAATTTGTGATTTTATAATTGTTCACATTATAAAACCAAAATGACAAACATCCACATAGCAAAGCAACAAAGCAACCTCACATTGATTTTCATGAAGCGACTTCAAAAAGTGATTTGAAAAGAAGTTGCAGTAGTTGTGCTGTTAAGAGGATGAATGGCTCCTGAATAAGTCAGTGAAGGTGAGGGTGTAGTGCTGGAGAAACTAGCAAAACTATCTGCTATTATAAACAATGACCTCCACTAACAGGCTGCCAATACAACAGCAAAGATTTAGTCACAGATTCGGTGAGGTGCACCAACAGAACTTCAGACTTTATGGATGCCAAATACCTCCATGTGCCACTTAGACTTAGCTTAGCTTCTGTGAAACAAGGACAAGTGATAGTTCTTTTACCATCATTTTATCGTCAAGTGGCAATTTAATGCATTTTAGATTTTTTTGATACCTTGATTTGCATGTTTTTACGTTGTAACACATTAGTGGGAATGCTACCAGTAATAAAATGTCCTTTTCTTGGATACTACGCTGATCAAATCTGAGATTTTATTACATTCCGTGCAGCTATTGGTCAGTCAGCCACTTTATTTTTTTCATTTTAGTAAATAAACTGTTGTATGGGTTCTCGGGCTGCTATCGACTCAGTCACCATACTGTATGTTTTAGGAAAATGCTCTAGTTTAAAGGAGCATTTCATAATCCGTACTTTATTCTTGCCATTTGACAGCAATGTGAAACATGGATTGGAGAATTGTGGTTTCATTACCTGAAATATAAGTTTGAGTTTTAAATGCACTATAGGCCCATTGAGAAATGAAAAAGGCATTACTAAAATTCTAGGAAATTTTAGGATCTGAAAGCCTTGTTGACCCTGACAGTGAAAGGGAAGAGTTGAGAGCCTCAAACTGCTGTTATTGATACTTCTTAAGTGAATTTACAGACACAATAACATCTAATTTACTTTGAAATCAACAATGTAATTCTTTTACAACAAGGTTATGTATCATCTGTAGTTTAAAATGACTGTTGTGAATGTACAATATAAAACCCACACAAAATGTTTAAATGTATGGCCTTCTTTATATAGCAGCTCTTCCTCTTCCTCTGGATAAAGTAGACTTTGGAGATGAAGTCAAGCCAGTCATGGGGAAAAGCATCTGAAGGCCACATGGTCTATTTCAATCACACAATGCTGGGAATGAATTCAAAAAATGTACTCACATTTCCACTGTAAGATCAATTTTCTTAAATGGAATATCACAGCTTTTAAACGAAGAATAAAGCCCTAATGCATTGTGTTTTTCTTTTTTTTTCTGTTTTTTTTTTTTAAACATACAAAGCATGCAGTAGCTTCGATANGTTTTTCTTTTTTTTTCTGTTTTTTTTTTTTAAACATACAAAGCATGCAGTAGCTTCGATAAAAGCTTTACACAAAACACACTGTTGAATAACCTTGCCAGCAAGATATCATTGCCTGTCAAGTATACTTATGTATTACATTTTAAAGTCTCCTCCACCAAGTAAAATCATTTCATCTTTACATAAAATCCAAATAATTGGTGAATGGCATGACCTAGCAAATGAACCTCAAGCATTTGATGGCTGATTTGAAGCCTGGGGGAAGCCTGCTTTTCTAGCTGGTTTCTACCTCTGGCTGGTTGGGCCTGTTTCCCTGATGAAAGTCCACATCCTCTCACTTATCAACCTTCCAAGCAAACTTTATTTTGACAACCCAGTCTCCTTTCACCGATTATTTTACCCATTATGGATCACGCT
The DNA here is from genome assembly GCA_014773175.1 of Lucifuga dentata. NCBI lineage: Eukaryota > Metazoa > Chordata > Actinopteri > Ophidiiformes > Bythitidae > Lucifuga > Lucifuga dentata. The sequence continues at coordinate 282,001 of VXCM01000045.1, read as the reverse complement.
GCATGCAACCCCACCCTGTGCACTCACTATCTAGAATTAAGATCAATCTCAATATACAGTGAAGACTTTGCGGCTGTGTTAGATTTAATGCACTGCTTCAGCTAAAGTACAAGATCATCATAATCTTCTGTATAATTGCAATGTTATTTGGGGCATAGAAGATGAAGCAATAAAGTCTTTCATTGGATTTTAGTTTCTCATAAATAGTCTTACATTAGATTTTTTTTGAAACAGTCAATTTTCATTTTAGATGAGATCAAATTAACATTTTCTTGTGCTATTTCTACTTTCTTTAAATAGAGGTGGTACACCATGATAATAAAATACCCAGCAGTATTATTTATATACACCTTGAATTAATAAACTCAACTAATAATGAAGGAAAAAGATCAGTAAGTGCCATATAGAATCATCAATAAATGCTGCTCAAGACAGTATTGCTCATGATTGTAGCTAAAATATTGGTCGCGAATAATGTATTCTATTTGATAAACAGTGTAGGAGCTGGCTTGGTGAATAACGATTGGTTTAACCCGTGCCTTTCATTGCATCATTTCACAATAACTTAGAAAGCTTTATCCCTTTGCAAATAACTGTAACGTTAACATGTTTTTCTCAGAGAAAAATCAATAATAAATAAATACACATGCACATCCTTTCTCTAAGGATTTATGTAATTTCCTTAACTAAATTAAATAGCTGACAGGAGAAATATCCAGGGAGTCAATTTTCAATTCTGTTTTATTACTAGAATCTTTGTACATGTTTTGCTTTTCTTTTCTAAAAGAAATCTACTTAACCATTGTGAATGATTCATAAATGGATTTCCAGGCGGCAATTAATACTGTATAGAAGAAAAAAGAAGAAAATATCTTGCTCAAACCTTTACTAAAAAGAATGTCCTTTGATGCTGTGATTATACGTGGGTCACACAATGGCTAAAATAGAGTGAATAGAAGTATTGATGTGATGAGGGATGAAAGAAGAGGGCAGAAGGATGAAAGAGAAGGCGTCACATTCAGCATCGCTTCACATTTATATAGGACTTTCCAGCTTTGTGCACTTTGAATTTCCTCAGCACTTAAATTACTAATGTAAGCATACAAGTTTGCTCAATTCCATCATTTTGATCAACAAAGACCCTTTTTAACTGAGAAATGTACAGTTCAGCAATTCTTTCATTCACATATAGCCTTGAATGTACAGGGAAATGATGAATTAATTAAGTGAAATATGTCTTATATATTCCATATTCACACTCGTGGTGACATTGTGACATTTTCATTGCGTACCTCAATCACTTTATATTGCTACTCATTTATAGAAGTAAAATCATGATATGTACAGAACACAGTGTGTGATTTGATGTGACTTATGCTGTGGAAATATTGCCAATATCCACAACTGTATAAATTCCCTTTCATTGATCACCAAAGTGGCCACTGGAGAGCGACTTTCAATGCCACACAAGATAGAAGGCCTCTCTGGTGTGTGTGTGTGTGTGTGTGTGTGTGTGTGCAGTGTGGGGTGGGAGTGGGGGCAAAGAGCTATATTTATTTGACTTCATTCGGCCTGTCTTAATGCAGGGTGCCCCCAGGACTAGACTACAAACAATTAGCCTGGATTTCATAAAGCAATCAGCATGCCACCTTGTCTAATGCAACAGCTTCATACATTGACAGTCTGAATAAAATGGGTGTTATTGAAGGCTTTGTGTTCATGTTAGCTTTCACCTCAGTGCATTTATGAATCAATTTTTGCCCATAAAAGAAGCTTTAACACTTAAGCTATTTTAGTGGAAATGCATTATGTAAGTTGTCAAATGTACGAGAGAGGCCGGGTAACGATTCAGGCTATTCAGAATGAACAGCCAACCCCCATTTTTATAATGGTCCTTTTGAAAATGTCTCGCTGAGTGCATGTGTTTGCTATTTAGATGTTGTCAATCACTTTCCATTGAAATCTAATACACGTAAAATGATTTCACATGTGAACATATAAAAAAAGCTTCAAGATTAAATGTTAATTGTATTTTTAATTGTTATATTGATTTGAATTATTATAGTAGATGTAATTATGGCTCATGTTCAGTGTAAAAACACATAAAACAATATGATTTTTAATGATCAAACGTGTGCTAGTGATTCAGGCGTTTATGTTGGACAGGAAACTGTAAACTGTTTGAGCGTAAAAGATGGGCCACACAAACAACATCGTACACGAGCCTTAATTCCATCAATACACAACCGATTGTCCCGGATTGGTTCACTATTGATTTAGTTAATACTATATACTTGGAAAGATTATGTGACATTGGAGGAAAAAAAAAGAGAGAAAAAAGATTTCAATGGTTAAATCTAATGCAGCCTCAAAGTACACAATGGAATAAAGTCTAAAAAGTACTGCTAGACGGCACTGTAAAGAATGGTACAGCTTACAATATTCAGCGTGTGCTTTAGAGCGATTTACTTAACTCCTCGCAGAATGCAAAGACAGCCAAAATCACAAGTGATTTAGCTTTGTGTTTCATTACTCCCACCAAAGCCCTCAACAATAACACAGGGCATAATCTGCTGCCAATAACTCCAGGTGCTCTGAGTCAGATGGCTCCCACCGGACCTTCAGGGAAGTAATACTCTGTTTAGAGGCTGGTGTGGAGAGGCTGCTAGGGATAGGTCAATAGTGTTTGGGGGAATAGAAACTCACCAGAGACTGACTTTTGAGTGGCTGCCTGTAATGCTATTAGCTACATTATGGCTATTGCTGCTCGGAGAGCTGTCATTTCCTTAATTAAGAGCCCAGTGCAGGGCAAGAGGGAGAAGAGGCCATGGTAATCTCAATGGGCCTCCTACATTAGAGCTTGATTCCTCATAGTGCAAGAGCACAGACCTTACAGGTAACAAAAATCAGTCTCAGTCATTATTCTGGCACAAAGTGGAATTATGGAGTTAAGGTCATTACACACCAAGATTGACACAAATAAATGACACAAAATTGCCAGTTTTTTTGAGGCAAATTGGTTGCAGTAAATATATTCATGATGATGATGATGATGATGATGATGATTTTCCTTAACAAAAAGAGGGGAAAAAATGAGATTCTGGGTGCATTCTAGAGGCAAGAGCACAGAGAATTTCATTGTTTGATACAAGAATCAAAGCTTTATCACGACTGCTTTCGGACAACCACTGAGCTGGGGATCAACTCACCATTGTCGTAATGAAGCTCTTCAGCTATCCTCCTCCATATATTATTTTTATAATCATTGTATTCATGATTTTTTTGTCTTTCATCACACAAGACAGCAGTTTGTAACACAAAACCTGAAACTCCATCGCTGATGTGAAAGGCTCCATTAACAGAGTGTGAGTTCGAAAACTATTGTGAATGCGTGAAATATCTGTACATATTATTTGCCTTTGGTGTAAAGGCTTTTACACAAGGTGCTGAGCAGAAAGGACTTTACATCTGATGAGTCACAAACACAGGAGGAAACATCCCAAGAACAGATGGAAGAAAAAAGACAAGTAGGAAAGAAATAATGATAAATTAAGATGTCTTCACTGACAAGAATCCACACGGTTTGAAATGTTTACAGCAGAAGAAAGGATAAAGCTCAGTTTCTAATGAATGGAGAACGTGTATGCAAATGATCCTCATAGCAGTAAAGACCTGTGCTCCAGTACTTATGCCCTCTCTCTTGGCCACAGGTCTCCACCAAAAGGCTCTTTGACACGAGAGTGCTCTTGTCCAGCTCTTACCTGTCGCTCCCTTGATGGTGGAGTGGAGATGGAACCAGAACAAGCACAAGAGGGACCAGAGGGAGGTAAATTGGTGAGAAGAGGCAATGCCCATTTCAAAGGTCAAGAAGGAGAGATGGAGTGATGAAAAGAGTCAGAGGGAGGGCAGAGGTGGGAGGGGTTGGAAAGAGGGGCTTTGTGCTACTCTCGGGGGACAGGGACACTTTGCACATGAGCACATCTGTTGTGGAGCGTCCGCTTCATTCTTGAAGCAATGTCAACCTGATCAGACTCAGGGCTGAAAGAGGCAAAAAACAATCCAAATTATTCTTCATCCCTTTACAGCCATCAGTAAGGATGGGACTATGGGATCAGGTCTAGCTTTAAAGAGCTCTAAGCCTTTTAGGAGGTGCTTGCTTCGCTATTGCTCCTCGTCCTAAATTACTTAAATGATATTTGTGGTAAATAGGATTCTGCTGGCTGAATCTGGCATCCCTGTTCTGAAAAAAAGCTTTCCTATAACATAAATCTGGACTTTCTCAGTATATAATCCCAAAGCTCTTATGATTTCAGATGAAATACAAAAATCATGTTGGCAATTGCAGAAAGCACATCATTAGATGCACGCAGGCTGGGTACTGTTTAAATATCATTAATATCAGTATCAATCTTTATTTGAGCTTTAGTATAGAGTCCATAATGGTACTTTTTTGGGGATATATTCTCTCTCTCTCTCTCTCTCTCTCTCTCTCTCTCATTGGATAAAGATCTTTTCTCTTAATATAAAATATGTATATCATTTTCCTCAATCTGTTTTTGTTGGTACTGAGAACAGACCCTGCTTTTTTAATCTTTGTGTTTATTGTTCTGTTTTTGAAATCTAAGAACTGCATAAGAATTCAAATGCCCATGCACCTTGGTACCTGTGCAAATCGCAAACAAAGTCTCTTGAAATCTTTAATCTAAAGATATTGCACTAAAAGACAGACAGAAATCCTTATTAGTATTCAAAGTAGATATCAATTGACATTCCATTTTTTGATCACTGAAGATTCTGAAGGATTTTAGTAATTAGTAAAAAAAAGTCAAAAATACTTTTTTGATATCCACCCCTGTGAAAATCTAAAAATTCAGCAATTTCTTAGCTAATAAACATCATATTTATTCATAATTCTCATATAAACAGCTTCATTTTGGATTCGCGTCCATCAAACCGTGTAGCGCGAGAAAGTGTGGGACAAGCAGTAGCCAGTGGGGTGTGAGGGAGACAGTCCAGTGTGAAGTGTGTGTGGGTGGGTGCATGGGTGGGTGGGGGACCAGACACCCACATGTCATGCCTGACACATCTGCCCGGGGACCCCCAGGCTATCCTGCACTAATGCTGCCTATGTCCCACTTTCTACCCCTCGCCCCTCAAACCCCCACCTCGCCCATTTCCTTCTGTCATAGCGCTATAATAACAATGGATCACACCAGCGCTGCAGCACAGCCTCAATCACTATAGGATAACATCAGGTGATACAGGCTGCACAGGAGCATATCTTACCTCTGCTCAGCCTATGCTAACTTTACCTACAAATGAGTTTATCTGGAAAAAGTTTCTGGTGTTATTTGTTGCTGTATTTCCCTCCTGCGTTGATATTTACAGAACTCAATGGACACAGGTGGAAACAAGCAAATAATCATGTAGCTAAAAGACCCCTCTCGCCCCTCCCTGCACATTATTTCGTGCAGCAGACAAATAGTGGAAGGAGGGATGTCAGGAAATAGTATTGCTTTGAAGCCCATAACTCTATTCTGCAGAAAAGAAGCATCACAGTGTTATTCCACATCCTCAGATATAAAGGGAAAAAACATAATAACTTCTCGATAGCCTGGATCTCCACTGCCCTATACCCCCCCTTACCGCCAACCCTGCCTCATCCACCGTACACCCACTTCTCCTACCTCAATCTTTGGTTTCAAAGGAAGCGAATCAGCCAGAAGGACAGAAGGTTATGCATTAGTACTGGTCATTGCTCAAAGAGCGAGCGTTATAAATAATAAAGGCTTGTGAAGGACACAAATGCTGTAGGATGCATCTCTGGTTCATGTCACACGAGTCAAAGACAAGACTGTAATTTCTATTCCAAAAATGTGACCCTTGCAGCTTCAATTACATATCAACAACACCAACCGTGTCCGTGTCAGGAGATGTGACGCTTCTTTGTTAGCTTACATGAAAGGCTTATTGATATTGGTTATAGAACCTATGCTATACAACATGCGCGCTTTGTTGAAAATGATGTCTGAACTTAAAAAAAAGCATATGGTGATTGCATAGCTAAAATAAAGGCATATAGAAATTCAATTTATTTTCTGCACAGCTGCCTATCTACTTGTCATGCGCTTTGCTTCCGAATTCAAATAATCCTCTTCACTTTCTTAAATATACAAACAACAAGGAGAACTACATTGTCAGTTATTTTGAAGTACATGTTGCTCAAAGTCATTTCTGCATAACCGAGCAGGAACCTGATGAACTTTGCATCAAAAACAACCCGTCTGCCTTGAGTTCATCCTCCATGCGTGTCCTCATTGCCATGCAGTGATTGTGTAGCTGTAGCCATGGGCACTGCGGCCACATTAGCAAATGTATTACACCTGCTTTATGGGCATGCATTAAGCTTGTTTTCAAGTTTGCGCAGACAGCTGAAATCCCCATAATGAGATCCACCTCCCGGGGAGAGACTTGCTCTCCCCCTCGGTCTCCTTTATCCACTCTTATTTACTCAGCGTGGCCCATTCAGCAGTGGGTTTGCGCCACTTTATTACTTAACCTCACCACACAACATTATGAGGTTCTTTGCATCAGCAAGCAGCCTATCCCACCATGCATCCTGCTCACTAAGCTGATTACACAAAAATAATAAGAACCCATGCCTCCAGCAATGTGTGACTGTGTGTTTGTGTGTCTGTGTGTATATGGAATAGCAAAAGAATATGGAATATGGAATATGTAATATGGAATAGCAAAAGACTGTGTTTAAGCTCAAGTGTAATTTCCAGAACTTTACCAAATATTCATGAAGCAAACTAACCCACTACATAAAAACTGACTGATAAAAATGTGTTTTAAAAACTAGAGAAAAATATAATTTGCTGTCCAAAATCAAGACTGAATACTGAATGTGGCTAATCCATTTTACAAATGGATTGTAAGAGAATCTTTACAAAAGCCTAACAAGAGATGAGACCTCCAATATCAGGAATCAATAAAAGATTCATTTCACTCTTTTGGGGAGGGGGGGTCCATCGGTGACCTTTGGGAAAATGTTCCACCATTTTGGCAGAATTCGTATAAGTGCAGACCATTTCATGTAGACAGTAAGTGTACGAAATGAGTGCTTCTGTCGTTCCAGCCTGGCTCTCTTTGACAGCATGATGATAGAAGCGTCACATCTTTGGGAGAGTAAATGCAAACTGACAAGAGATGAGCCTTTGGTTGCTGAATATAATACGGAATTGTGCTCTGAGTGTCTTATTATCTTGTCTGTTGATGTCTGAAAGGGGGAGATTTGCTTGAGAAGAGAAGACAGAAACTGTACACATCCAACGCCATCTCGTCCTCTGGAAAAAATTGCTTGCCCTACTAACCACAGCTTTTCCACCTAATGTCCACTTCTCCTTGGAATAAATACAAGGTGGCAGGATGTTTGTGGTACCTCGTAGCCCCTGTTAGCTGGAGTGGAAGACTATTTGCACAGGCAAGCTTTTAGGAGAAGAGTGACCCTTTCACCGCTGCAGTAAGCATGTGGTGGGTGTAGAAGGTGGACAAGTTACTGTAGACAAAAATGACCGCTACTGTCATTGTCTCCTCGTGACTTCTCCTTTTTGTACTGCCACCAACACTTATGCAGCAATATAAATATAAAAACACACAGAATATATGACAAGTGTAATCTCATCTCAATGGCCATCTCAAGGCCACATAAGAATCTGAATTTACGAAAATGACAGTGAAAATTTGAAGCAATAATATAACAAATTTACATCTACCTAGATAATTATGGAGGTTATTTTCTGATTCTATAAGTCTTTTTCTGCAGATTATCTATTCTATGGATCAAGATATGAAAACTTTTCAACTCGTTTAACATGCTGAGGACTGTTTGTGAATGTATAATCAGACTGAAAACACACCAAAGAGCCAGTCAGCTCTTAACATCACTTCACTTCTCAACAGAGTAAAGATTTCCTCAGTTTTACTTACTACCTTACTTCCTAATACTTGGATTCTTGGAAAGAAAATTAAGTATCAATGTGATTTGTATTTCCATGAAATTATTAGTGTGTGGGGTTTTTCTGTGCATGTGATCAGTGTGTGTTGGTTCAGGTGTGATTATCACAAAACTACAGTGTGTTCTATCAGAGAAATTTTGTGAAATAACGGAAGAAAAGCAGAAGAAATTCTTATTTTTCTGCTCACCGAAACACAGACATCTCTTTACAAAGTTTAGCTTTACCACAATACAAATAAAATGAAACAGTCTCAATATTGCAGCTTCTGCACTGTGCAAAACCACATAAAGAAAACCACTGAATGATGTGAGGCCAAGTTTAAAGGTTCATTCTGGGTTTTCCCCCCCCATATCAACAGAATTTGTGATGCTACTATGATGAGAGTCATAAACTTTACACAATCTACTTGTAACTGCAAACAAAAATACAACAAATAAACAATCTAGTCGTCATAGAATTTAGGTTCACTTGGTTTCTGAACGGCTGCATAGAACAGAGAATTTTCACAACCAATAAAGTGATGATTTTTACTAAAAACAAACAATAACTAAGAGAATACCAAGGCTAACATATCAGCATTCTTGTGTATAGATATTAGAGCATCATATCACAAACACCATACTATTCCTTTCTCATATGAGGAAATATGTAAAAGGAGGTAAGTATGGCTCCCTTTAACTTCCTATACCCAACTCTCTCTCTCACTCTCTCTTCCTTTCTATCTCCCTCCAGTAAAAGACATTACTGTGCCAAAGCTCCTTGGCGGTTTCTGCCGTATACTCTGGCAGGTCATGTGGGCAGGCTGCCGTGGGCAAAGCCCAGGGCTCCGCCACTGGGCAGAGAGAAACCTTTCTCCAAAATTTCACAAGTGACATTAGAGACGCTCCAAATAGTCACAAGCAGGGTGATGACAGACCTTCAGCAAACAACTCCTTTAGCATGAAATGCGACCAATGGGACAGGTACACATAAATAACAGTTATATTAAAAAAAAAAAAAAATCTGTCACATTTCTAATCTCTATGTACTTCCTCACTGAAAAAAAATGCATCAATTAAGGAGAAGTAAAGTGGCCCGAAATATACATGTTAATATGTTTAATGACGTATAAGAGAAAATACATAAGACTATGGACAAAAGCATCCTTCTCACTCAGAAGTGAGAAGGATGAAAGGGGAAAGAGAAACTCATCAGATAAGAAGAAAGAGGGAAAGTTTTGATGCTTATTAAACCAAATTGCAACACTTCTGAGATAAATCCTGCAGCACACATTCCTTGTTTAGAGCCTTGGGATTGTTTGTGAAATAAGGATTTAAAAAGCTGCTGAACTGATGAGGTTTGAGAGAATATTTGGCAACTTCACCTCCAGATTCTTATTTCATTTCTATCACAAACGTTTGACGGGACAAGCCTGGAGGCTCTTTACCAAACTCTATCACCACACACGCACGTGACAAAGAGCATGACACACAAATATCACAGTAGCAATTTTCATAAAATTCTGTCAAATGTAAAAAATACATAGTGTGTTTACTATGTTATAAATCCATAAGCATCAATAAGTCAGTTAAATGCAAAAAATTTCTCTCTGACACAGACACAAGTAGAAATGTACTTAAGCATGCATGCACACACACACACACACACACACTGTAAACACACATATAACTTTAACTTTTATAAATTCAAAACACTCACAACAAGCAGAACCTGTGAAGTTGTTAAAGAAGGATTTTGCATCTGCACTGTATCCACAACAAATAATATTAATTATTATGAAATTTAAAAGACATAAACTATAAGGATATGTTGAGATAATCAATGTAAATCACTGTATGAGGTCCTTCAAATTGTTTTCTCACAATAAACTGCAATCTGCCTATAACAAATATTCTACTAAAATTTATAAACAGTTTTAAAGGGTAAATGAAAAGATTAATTTATTTTGTACTAAAAAACATTTTAATAATTATAAGAATTATCTAAAATCGTAGATGAAAAACTTTTAGAGCTACATTACCTTTTTCAGTACAATAAATGATTTGAAAATGCGCTAAGATGATCATTTCTATTATTATTATTATGCTTATTGAATCATTACTAGGCCCTGTGATTGAATTAGTCCACATGACTGAAAGAGCTCATAATGAAAAGCACATTAATACATTTAGATGCAGCCAAAATAGAGTGTGAACAGTCAATTAATGAGATATCTGCAAAAATAATGAAGCATGCTGATACAGAAATCAGCTAATTTTACAGATCATTTGCAACTGTAGATTTCAAAAGACTAAAAATAACAACAAGAAAAGAAATGACAGTAAGAAAAGGCAACTGCGATAATCTAAAAATGCATATACATCCTGCACTCTACGTCATTTTTTTTTACATTTCAAATCACTTTTTCAGTACTGATATAATAAATACAGTATTTTCAATAAACTGGAAAGTCTCATTTCTATCAACACTGCTCTTTCACAAGATGGATTATGATTTTTTTCCACAAATTTTCAGTTATTTTTAGCAATGCTCTGATGACAAATCTGACATTTTCTTGCTATAAGAAAAACAACATAATGTGACCAAACTGCCAGATGTAAAGGTAGAATTTAAGGATTAAAAGTTTTTTTTTTTCTAGTCAGCAGAACTTTTAAATGGGTTTTATATAAAGGGGAGTCACGACTGCAACACTTATAAAGCATCAAAATCTGCCTAATATAGGTACATTTCGGCAACATTTATGCAATACAATTACCTGTTGTAATGCTTAATGTACGCAATATTACTTGTGAATACACTTTCTGACTAAACTGTCCCAGACAAAAAAAAAAAACAAACAAAAAAAAAAAAAAAAAAAAGAGAAGACAAAATCAAGTCTTGAGTGTGTGACATCTGAACACAATGACAAAATGAAATATTATTTTTCCCTTTACTAAATTGAAGCACAGGACTGGCCACACATGTACTTGCCCTCAAACTTAGTTTGGTGCCTGACACTTCTGACACCTGTCCCAGCACTGAAGCCCTCCAGGATGCTCACCTCTGCCTAGCCAAACCTCAGCCAGGAGAAGGAGCAGGAACGACTGATGAGACGCCGACTTACCGTACAGCTTGTTGGGAGTGCCTTCTCTGTCCGTGGCCTCGGAGGGCAGGAGCAGGGGGTCGTCGTTCAGATCACTGTCTGGGGTGGCCGCTTTGTCGTCCGCCCGGAGTTCAGCCGTGCTCATGTCGCTGCGAAGGGAGAGCAGCGGCTTGCTCAGCTGCCCTGTAATCATTGGATCCTGGAGGGAGCTGAGAGCCCAGGTAGGAGAAGAGAAGAAAAAAGAGAAAACACCCTGGTTAGATGTGCTTCGGCGTCTCACTCTCACTGGCTCCTTCTCTACGTCTCTGCCCCTTTCACTCACTCTCTTTCTCTCTACCCCAGCTTCTCCTTTCTATCGCTCACTCATCACTCTCCCTCTCTCTCTCTCTCTCTCTCTCTCNTCTCTCTCCCCCTCCCTCCCTCTCCTGCTCTCTCTTTTATCTGAGGCTGGTGCTACCCCGCTGATACTGCCGGCTGCTGCCTGGTGAAGAACTGCTACAGCTCGCGTGGCTTTACCATTACACCCTACAGACTTAAAACAGTGATACATACATCTCCAAGGACTCATTACTACCTGACATGTGCCTCATCTTCAGCAAACAGTAAGCTGGCAGCAGTGTACAAAGAGATTTAGAGGCTACACGCTGATACCTAAATAAAATAAATCTAATTTTACATTTAAAAGGAAGATGAAAGTGAAATTTCACACTGCTATTAATTTTCATGTATTGGGGGACACTAAGAGATCAAAGGTGACATCATGCAGTGGAGTGTGAGGCAACATGAACTTTAGGCCTGATTTAAGCATGAGATGAAGTCACTTTCATTTTTTTGTTTGGAGTTTTATCTACCTGAACATCCCAGAAAAAAAAGCTACCTGATACTGAATAATTAAGAGCTTTTAAAAAATGCAAAAAAGGCACGTTACAGAACTTTTTGCAAATGGCATTTAACGTTAAAATGCTTGCATGACGACATTTTATATCTAGCAACATCACGCACTTGCACACAATTTATAGAATAAAGGCAAATTGATATTATTTAAACTTAAAGTGTCCTTACCTAAATAAAGCTCCAGCAAGTAAGAGTAAAAATAGATTTCAGAAAGTCCAACTAGTGAAGTCAGCGGGTAAAATATACCAACACAGCGCAGAGAACAGCTAGTACATTCCTGCTGCTGAACCAGAAGCAGTCTGCTCGACCTTTGTGTATCTGAGCGGCCACCACAAGTTCAAGCCTGAGGTTTCTTCCTAAAGACAAGCAGTGGAGATGTCACCTCCTCTCTCTCTTTCTCTCTCTCTCTCTCTCACACACACACACACACACATATACAGACTCCCTCCCACCTTCACTTTCTTTGTGTCTCTTCCCCCTTGTGTCTTCTGACTGGAGAGACAGTGTTCAACCCCCCTCAGGCTTCAAGTCACAAGCACAGATCAGCAGGACTATACGCCTCTATAATACTTCCTTATTTATGAATAAGGTCCAACATAAATACGGCTGAGCAATGGACAGGTGACAACACATATAAGGACAGAAAGCAAGGGGGTGGGGTTATCTTTCCCCTACACCCATCAACACCCCCCCCCCNACCCCCCCCCCACACCTCTATCAGGGTGGTCGATGAGTCCCTGCCCAGAGGGGCCTTTTTAATGTGCTCATCACAGGATTCAGCCCTCTTTGATATGACACATGATAATCTATGAAAATGTTAATCAATAGAAATAGTTTAAGCTGTCGTTAAAAACGTGAGCAGGCTGGTCAATACTCATATCCCTGGTAACAATGTCACTAGTCATCGGGGCTTCATTTGTGGAGCACTTAAATGTGGGACACTGCGCATGAATGCACCTCTCTGCCCGGCGAGGTAAACACATTTTCCCCTCTGTCTGAGCCTGGCCACACTCTGCATGCATTTGGGCCCACCCCCCACCTCCCACCTCCTCTCCTTTGAGTTGCTTGATAGGTCCACTGGAGGGCAAAATTAATACCTAATTGAATCTTGCAGTCATCAAAATAATCAATAGTTTTTTATTATTTATTCTTCACAGTCTGTTGACTGTTTGAAAGCTCAAAGGGACAGCAGAGAGCACAGGCAACCCTGAAATTTCTACCGTCTCACAATGTAATTTTCACTGGGGCATGAGAGTTTGCAAGACCTATAAAAAATGAGAGAAGTGGTTTTTGTTAGGAGGGGGTTAAAAAAAATAAAGGAAAAAATGGGAATCTTTGTCCCAGCAGCTACGATGAAAAATAGAATAAACAAGCTACTGACACTTCAACGGAGAGCAGGCTCCTTTCTGTCCATCCCTCCATCTTTTTCCCTTTCCCCTTTTCTCCTTATTTCATCATATCAGGAGTGTGGCGGTACCTCTCTAATGCTGGCATTTCTCTTCCTGACAGACTCCAAACAAGTGCTGGGAATGAGATCAGAGCTCTAATCTTCTCCTGGCCTCTGAGCTCTGGGATAAGAGGGCAACACATCTCTCACCATCTTACACAGCTGTTAATTACTTCATTTCAAAAACAGCTAGCTTTGGCTGTTTGCAATCATGCCACCAAATACGGTGTGTTTATTAATTTAGGCTCTGAGTGTAATGTAATTACACACAATGGGATAACAGTAATCTTATTGTAAAAATTCGTAATAAAAAAGGATATTAAAAAATTATCATAAGGAATTATATTACTAATTCCAATTTTAAGCAATAAAGAATGGCTGTGCCACGGATTAGCTACATTTTTTTTAAAGTAACTCCCAAACCCCTGATTAAAGCAATAATGTGAGATTTTGTGTGTGTGCGTGCGTGCAAGTCTGTCTCATTTCTTCACTGTTCACTCTGGACACAGCTCAGGAATGGGCTGCAGGAACAAGGAAAAGCACTTGATCACACCCACCTCCCCACTCCCACCGCCACCTCCCGCTCACCCAACACCCCCAGTGCCCTGAGAATCAGAGTCCCAATCCTCAGCAGATACCCAGCCTACTAACCAGTGCTGTCCCAGTGTGAGATGGTTTGGGCCTGTCACCAGCACTCTCCACTGCAAACTCAAGGCTCGTCTGGTGAGTGAAGGACAAAAAAATATGTTATCATATTATCATATATTGGTATTTCTAACAGATTTCAACTCTGTGTGTTGCTCTGTATTATGATTTAAAATGCATTTTGTTGCCGTCACTCATTTAAAGTAATTCTGAGCTGAACTAATTCTGATACGCTTTATTCTACACCAAAGTTCTATAACCACCACACTGTAGATATCTTTGTTTTTAGAATAATGTCAGTGAAGACTTCTCACTATGAATGACTTCAATGCCAACATATGACAGCTTTATCTGAAACTTATTATCACTGTTCTAATGGCGCCTGCTGATTCAAAAATAAATTTACAGTCATTAGCTGATGTGATTTTCTGCTGAAGTCTAATGAGCTGAGTCACAGATAGTGACAGCAAGGACAAAAATGATATCTGATAGCTGTCATTAGATATTTAATTTTCATAGGTGCATTAAAGCATAAAAAATATGACTCCTTGTAATGTCTCCCTTGGATTTGGTTCTTGACAAATAATTTTAACATTAGGCTAAAATGACATCCAAATGTTCTCTAAAAATGTACTTTTCAAAAAAGTGAGTGCTACACCCACAGGCTTAGTGTTGGTGAAGGCCAACAATGCCCAATATTTTGGGGCACCGATCTGTGTACCTGTATAGCTGTGATCAATGATCAGTGATCAATGATCTCCATGTCTAATGAGGTATGGTACCCTGATGATTTGTGTCCCCCTTAGGATTATTAACCATAATGATCCACTTTTTTTTTTTTTTTNTTTTTTTTTTTTTTTTAGTTTTAGCGTTTGGTGAAAATTTCACCAAACACTAAAACTAAAAAAACAATGCTAAGTACCTATGAAAAATGTTTGGTGAAAATTTCAAAACACCCTGAACCTTTCAAATAGTGATGCTAATATGGTTTTGTCATGAAAAATGTGTTGCACTGAACATGCACACTTAAAAAGGTCAATCTGACTCCAACTCTAAAAAAAAAGGCTAGTGATATCAGAAGATAAATGGACAAGATTTTAAATGATTTTTTTTTTTTTTTNTTTTTTTTTTTTTTTTGGTCACACTCATTGAAATGATCAACAGTTATCCCTCTCTCCCCCACTAAAGCTAAAACGCTCCTCAGTGGATGGGTGGTGGGTCAGTGAGGCTGAGGGCTATCAAAGCAGTGTATTAAAAGGAGCTCTTTGAAGCTTGTAAACCACGGTGCCCAGCAGGTCCACAACACATAGAAGCCTCTGATTGGTCAGGTGTGTGTGCTTTTTGCTGGATCGATCCACGGAGCTGACATTCTGGAGCATCAAAGCTTTCAGCACACTAATCTGACTCCTCCTATGAGGGCAAGGGTTGTTTTTATTATTTTTCCTTTTTTTTCATGAAATGCTTATATCGCAGAGGAACTCATACAGGTTTATGATAAAAAGCGGACAGACCGTGTGTTTTAAAGGTTTGAAAAAGAGTGAAAACATAATCAAAAAAATGAAGCTTGGACATCATTTATCAACCAATAAATAATGCATAACTATAGAAAAAGAAGGTGAGCTCAGAGAATCACAGGGCCATGTGTGGGACATACCATTGGCAGCAGAGGAGTGACACCAGAGACTCACACACTGCTGCTCCTCAAAGTCAGCTTCCCATTGCTCAGTCTCCGGAGACCTGCGCCACATACACGCTTGTGAAAGGTGTGAAAATCTGATTTCCCAAAAAGGATCAGTAATTCTCTGTGAGGGTGGAAGCCACAATCAATAAATCATTGCTAAGTAGATTGTAAAGAAGAAAAAAAAATTATTCCCCCTTGGTATCAGTGCATTAGGGTTCTCCTGAGGATGGATGAGGGAAGATGGAGGTGCGAGACAATCTCAATAAAGAAGAGGCAAATCATACCTTTAGCATTCATCTGGACTGTCTGCAGGGAGAAGATAGACCAGGAGCATCAGCTGACATCTGCGGCTTTCATTTGGTCTCCACGTCCTAAAGGCTGCTCTGCATTTTCCTGAAAATACACAAAATCATGGGCTTATATGCGGGTTTTTAACATGCATGAGCAGGTAGCTGCTGCAGGATTTTAATGTTAAGTTATTGATTTCTCACTCTGACATTATAGTTAACAAAAGAGGATGCAGATGGCGACAGGTTCAGAGAAAAATTGTAGACAGTCAACGATTTTCTCTTCAATCTAACGGAAGCATGTATAACTAGTCTCTTTAAATTGCATATAGTAATTTAATGAGGCTAGCTAAGATTTTTGAAGATGCTATACATTGTTCCATTTTACACCAACCTCAATTTTGAGCAAATTCATTTGAGAAATGAAAACGTACTTGTCTCGGTGCTGACTCCACTTTAAACAGTGGCGAAAAAACGGTTGAAAACGAGCAAAACCTAGTTTTTTGACACGTGTTTTGGATATTGATAATACAATGGTGATAAACAAATTCAATTTCAGAACAGCCATAAATGTTTGTAAAACTCACTACACCGTGGTCTGTCAGGTTTGAGACGTCTTTCCGGTGAAGACTTCATTACCCATAATGCTTCTTGCAGTTGTTTCGGTCACGTGACTTAACTTGTGACAGAGGCTGCAGATTCCGTCGACAAAGGCTACTTTGTTGAACCATTTCAGCAAGGAACAATCTGATAGCGATAACACGACATTCTAACATGTATTTTGTAAATACACATTAAGTTATTATATTGGGTTTCGATACATGTAACTCATATCGCAATGGCGGAAGTGGAGCATCAGGTAAACACAGCATGCTAACGATAGCTAATGCTAGCTGGCTAGTGTTGACAGTTTACAAGAAGCGGAATCAAAATGAAGGAAGATTGTCATCGGTTAATATGATCAACTGCCTTTCAGTAGCTTTAATTTAATTTAGCTTATTGTTTAGCTAACCTTTTGTATTTCTATAATATATAAGCAATAATTCATTATGCGATTGCAGTTTTAAAATGATTTGATTTCTGGGTGTAGCAATTATTACACTGCTCTGTCCCACTCGTACAGTTTATGCGTTAAAATTATATTTACTCACAAGGGTTCAACCGCCAAGTTTGGCACAACTGTATGCTTTTTGTGTGTTTTTAATTACAAAATATTTAATATAAAATTACTGAAATCCATTTAAATTGTTTCTTCATTCAGGGCAGAAATTCAAGTGAGGAATTCACAGATGAATCTGAGGTAAGAAAGATTAAAAAAAAAAAAACCCTTTTATTAAAGACAAAGACAGAACAAGTGTATTGTGGCTCGTATTCTCTGTTCAACCCAAGCCAGTCTTCAGCAACACTGCTTGATTCCAGACGGACCTTTGTCAGCCATTGAGAGGTGTCAAACACTTATGAATTACAGATAGATTTCGAGACCCGTATCCATCACTATTCTGTCTGAGCTTGACCATATAACAGTACACCTGTGATTCTGAGAGTCACTAGCAGGCTAAATAAAAGATAGCCTTACATATCAGCCTGACAGGCAGGAGGTTGCGTTTTTAGGAAGCAGAGAACAGAATGAAATATTAGGGAAAGGCTGCAATTGCACTGCTTTAAAGAAAACATTTTAGAGTGGGTAAAAGGAAAAGAGGAAAATCCCAGTAAATAGAATAGGAGCACAAATATCCTGTTTTTGTCTTTGCACAGTGTGTTCAATATTTCAGGATTTTAAGCAGCAGTTTTTCTCTTCTGAGTGGCTGCAAGCTTCTGATTATTTACTGAAATTGTTAGAATGTAGCTAGTCCATGATCTGTGCATGCTGCTGCTATTGCTGCTCAGTTACTGTTGTTGCTGTTACCGAATTGACAGCAACTTCCCTGGCTAAAGGTGACGAGGGCCTGAGTTCTGTAAGCTCTGCTACTTCACAGAAAAAATGAGCAGGAAAACGGCTCATCAACTTTGGATAAAAAAACAAAAAAAAAACAAAAAAACACAAAGGCATGCTCAGCTCAAACTTTTCATTCCATTGGGCAGTACACCTCAGACAGGTTGCCTGTGAATCACAGGGAGGCTGACAGATATTCACATTCACACCCAGGAGCAATTCAGAGTTTCCAATTTAACTTCCTGGATTGTTTTCAGACTGTGGGAGGAAGCCTGAGCACCCAGAGGAAACCCACACAGACATGAGGTGTCCCCAGCTGAATTTCAGACTTTTTTTGCTGTGAAGTGACCACAGTGCTAACCACGTGCACCTCATGGATCGAAGCCCGACCAGTAATTGACACATACTAAGCATAGTAGTGTTCTAATTGAAGTAGGATACTAATTGTATCTACTGTAAATGCTAAATTATGTTTTCCACAATGTTTGAGCTCAATCCTAACTTTATTTAAAAAGGGAAGGGTTTCATATTTGATTCTTAACTTGTCCATACTCATGCATATAATATCCTTTATAAATATCATATATGATCCCAAAAATTGGTGGTGTTCTCTAAATATTGTTAAGGAGTTCTAGTGTGCTCTCCCTTGTGTATTTGAAGAGGCAAGTTATTCTCAATGTAAGTTATCCTCAATGTAAGCATAAGAAATTGTTCAGTCTGTGGCTTCATAACTGTCAATAAACAAAGAATACGGAATGGCAAAATTGTTAAAGTCAACGCAGTAGTTGATAGATTTAAGTTGATAAAACAAATATCAACTTAAAACAGATGGCAAAAGTTTGAAAATGGGTAGTTTCCCTCTGGAGATAAAGTCTGCTTCTGTTGTTTGATACGTCTCTGAAACCTGTGACAAATGCCCTCGCATCAGAAATCTCACAACCAAAATATACAGGAAATAGCCTTGATATGGCATTGTTGAGTGGGAAAGGATTGTTTTTGAAAACAACATCTTTTCCACGCTATTGTCCCCCACCTCCAATCCAGTAGCACATAATGGCAAGACAATGTTTTGAGTTGATGCACCCTCCGGGCAGCCACAGACTGTGCAGCATTGGTTATAAACTGAATTATGAGTAATATTCAGACTGTGACTGGCCGCAAATGTTGGTTCACGCTGGAAACCGTAACATAGTAGAATCCATTAAATTTGGTTTATGAAAAGGCCAAATTCATGTATTTCACTGGGGATGTTCTCATGAATGGATCAGATTTATTTTATCCTGCATTTCACACAAGATAATGTAAGTTTGTTTTGCGCATTTATTTCCAGATACACGTGCAACACATGTCGAGGCAGGGCAATAATGTAGAGTTGGTCACAAGCGTGCTACTGCTGGTTCAGTGACTTGGTCAGTGACACTGTGGCCTTTTTTAGGATTAGTTGACACACAAAATTCAGATTCTTTATCATTAAGAAAGGCAAGTAGATTCAGTTTATATGGTCAACAAAATAGCGATAGGAACTTAAATGTAACCTTGAGACTGATTGCCCTTCTAGTTTCCTAGAGTTGTAATAAAGTTTGGATTTTTTTTTTAGTTCAACTGGATTTGATGTAAGTCATCTCATCTCCTTTTCAGTGTTTCTCTCATTTTTCAAAAGATCAACTTTAAGGTTAAACGACTCGAGGTGGACATTTTATGCATAAAGAGGTTTATCAGTGTTTGAGAGGATATATTCTGTTGAATAAAAATGTTAAGAAATGTTACAGAGCGTGCCAATCATAGGAGTCTGCTTCTGCTTTGGACCAGGAGGAGGACAGTGAGGAGGAGCCCAAGTTGAAATATGAGAGGCTTTCCAATGGGGTAACAGAAATTCTTCAGAAGGATGCAGCCAGCTGTATGACCGTCCATGACAAGGTAGAGGCTATACTCCACCACCCACGAGGGCATTAATTCTCAGGTCCACCCATTTCAAGCACAGATTTCATATTGTTGATGTACACATTTGAGAGATCCTCTAAAGATTCACTTTTCATCTCTCCATCATATCTGTAAAGGCAGGCCATTCTTTTCTCACCTTCCTTCTCAGGGAGATGCATCACAAAGCACAGGCACCATTGTCTTCTCTGCTTTTTAGTCCCATGCTCTCAGCAAGATGGTTAATCGTCATGGCACCAGTAGCACATATGCACACCTGAGCAGAGCAAAAGTCATAACCAGTTATGTCTCCTGACCTGATGTTTTATTAAACACTATTGATTTTCATTTATTATTTTTACTTTAAGGTTTTTGCTCCCTTTTTTTTTTCTATTTCCTGTTTTTACCTCAAAAAGGCAACGCTGCCACATTGAGAGCCGTTGATTTACTGAAATTCTAAATTTGATCTGACTGTATTTCTTCCTGCGATTTCTGTACGTGCGTACCTTCTGCCATCCGGCTACCTGTGTTGTC
The DNA here is from genome assembly GCA_014773175.1 of Lucifuga dentata. Lineage (NCBI taxonomy): Eukaryota > Metazoa > Chordata > Actinopteri > Ophidiiformes > Bythitidae > Lucifuga > Lucifuga dentata. The sequence goes on along the minus strand of VXCM01000045.1, from coordinate 261,560 downwards.
ACGTAAACCCCGACCATGGCAAACTCCCACACCCTTAAAGCTACCCACAGCACATATTGCCTTATGTCGCCTCATATTTTAAGTGTCTGAATCGGAATTTCATTTGAACAATTCCATTCTGATAAATCCCTTTAAAAGTCGCTCTGCCTCACAAGGTTGAACCCTTTATTTATTTATTTTTGGTTATTTTATTTGGGGAGATTGCAGGGGCTCTGTCTGACATGCTCAGCTGTGCCTGTAAATATAAGCATTTCATTATAGACTGCACTGAAGCATGGTGGGCTCGCTGCACATCCACATGCTGGTCTGGTAGGGAGGGGGATTAGGAGGTGGGCCTGGAGCAGGGGCTGGGTGGAAGAACACACACTTAATCTAATGCCAAAAGCCCCCAGTTTCTATAATTTTTTTGTCCCAGTGGACCCACATACACACACACACATCTGCTGAAGCACAAAACATGGAAACCAGTTGCTGCTCAGTAGAAATAATAGCTCGGTGGTGGGCAGGGAGGTGATTGGGCTGCATGGGGAGCCTGGGAAGAAGTCAGATGTACAGTGCATTTATTATGCTTAAGCATTTTAATTTGAGAAAAAAAGCCATTTCACACTGTCTGCTTTAATAAATAGGGCTTTCCACCCCCAGCAATTTCACAGTTTTGCCTCCAAGCTCCCCCAATCCCCACTCTGCCCATGTCGCTCTTACTCCAGGAAACATTTTTTTTATCCTCTTCCACAGCTTTCATCAGCACAAGATTTTTTTCTCTAAAAATGTAGAATTGGTTTGAAGTGTTTTTCGTTTAATTTAAGCTATATTTTTCTCTTTTCAGTTTCTTGCTTTAGGTACCCATTTTGGAAAGGTCTTTCTGCTGGACATCCAAGGAAATGTAACTCAGAAGTTTGAAATTGTGAGTATAATACAAACCCTTCATATAGTAATGGTTGGATTATTTAGGCTTATAGATTTTAGAGCCATAATGCTTACAAAGTCCAAGGAAGTTATATACTATATCATTCAAGAGTCATCTAATGGTATCTAGCCAGAATTGCAAATAATAGCAGTCCAGATTCCAGATTACCAGAAGAGTCCAAATTTTAGGTAGGATTTTATGTTTCATAACAATTCAACATAGTAAATCAAAACATAACTTCAGACAAAATGTCAAGGCTACAATGTGTTAGTCATAAAAACAGTGTTTCCTTCATGACTCAAGCTGTATACATTGCTAACTCAGACTCCATTACTTAGATCCAATTGGACTGCATTCAAGATGCAACAGGAGCCATTTTGGTGTTTACAAAGCACCTTGAAGGAAGATTTAACACAAAATCTAACATCCTGTCTTATCTAGCCCCATATTTCTACTAACGTGACCTGGCGGGAATGAGTTTGACAATGAATATTTTCCAAAAGTATTTTAACTTGTAAGCCAAAAATTCAGTAATAAAATCAGATTTTAGTAGCAGAAAGGAGCAGTTTTATTATTGCACCTGCACTTGTGACTGTAATGTTCCTGCTGAGCACATTGATTCTAGTGCTACTTACCTAAGGAACTTGCCAGTTATCAGTCATTGCCTGAAAGAAACAAGGAAGCTATTTCAGTGAACAGAAGAGACGCTGCTGAGTTGTCGGTGATGGATTATGGCATTGAATTGGTGAGGATGTGTGATGTATTTTCAAACTGAGTCGGTCAGGATTCTGTGAAAAGCAGAAGATCATTTAAAATGCGTCGCAATGACACCCTCTGAACAAATAAACTTAATTTAAAAAAAAAAACAAACATTCTGGAACTTTTTTTTCTCTTTTACTCGACACAGTAGCACTTTCAAGGATGGGTTTTAAGTAGCATATGCCTTAATTTATGCCATTTGGTCAATCCTTTTATCTTAAGAGCTTTATAATGGCAAAGATTTATAAAATGTAAACGAATGGGTATCCTCGATGAAGAAAGAACCTAACCCTCACAGTTTTGGTACTTTGCTCTATACATTGACACATATAGGCCCATTACCCATTGCAATAATCAACTTTTGCTTTCTGCCAATGACTTTACAAGGTATTTGGTCAGCCACAGGGATAGTTGCCTGATTCTAGAAAAGATGCCATGATATTCTGTCCCTGCAGAGTTCAGTGAAGATCAACCAGATCAGCCTGGATGAAAGTGGAGAGCATGTGGGCATCTGCTCCGAGGATGGGAAGGTGAGATCTCTCTGCTCATCAATGGTGCTTACTGATCCTTGGGCCTGCAGCGAAGAATCAACAATCAGTGTTTTCCATCTTTCATAATTCCTCCTCAGATTCATATAAACCTCACCTTATCAGTGTTCAACTTTATGCTAATAAAGTGGGAGGATTTAGGTATCAGAGTAGGCACTTCATTCACTGCTGGAGCATTAACCTGAAGGTTTATCTTAACTATATCTACACATCAATCCATATTTTTTTCATGATGTGGGAATTTCTAAAAAGCTCATACCAATTTGAAGAGTGAGGAAAGGACTGCACTCAGATCCGTTGAGTTGTCAGTCAGCCATCAACTGTCTCTGGGTACTCTTTCCGTGTTCTCTACCTTGCTGTTATCTTGTCTCTTCTCATCATTACCACCATCCTTCATGGATTTTGCAGTCAAGATATGCTTTCTGATACCCCTTCTTCTCGCACTCTTGCAGGAAAAAAACAAGATCTTGTCACACACAAAGTGGAGCAGACAATTAAAATCAATGCAACAGCAATTGTTTGCTCTCAACAGTTCAGTTGGCTGTTAATCTGTCGAAATCTAACTTAATCCTTAATATCACAGATGTATTTCAAAAGGGAGATTGCAGCAGTGTGATATTACTCATTTTAAAATTTCTTCGTTTTAGGCTCACGTAAAGGAAAACTGGGTGTTTTGTACTCTAATGATAGATTAGAGTTTGCAATAGCCATCTGAAACAATGGTCAAGTCAAAGATTAGGACTCTGGTTCTAAACCCTGCAGGGTTCAAAGAATCAACTTGTCCACTAATTGGTGACCCAATGGAGAAGTAGGTAGCCAATCAAAGTGTTTTCAGACCACAATTCCCCTTGCTGGCCTCAGACAGTTGCAGACGCAGCAATTAAGGGAGAAATTTTTTGTTATTCACCTTGGCTTGTCATTCTGCTGGCTTGTCTTTCTTTTAGGTTCAAGTATTTGGTCTTTATACCAGAGAGGGCTTCCATGAGAACTTTGACTGTCCTGTCAAAGTAAGTTGATGACTCATTTTCTGCAAACTTACATCATCTCCACATCTGCTACCATTTAGGTGCATATGGCGTAAAAAAGATCACATTTTAAAATAGTCAAACGCTGATGGTCTGTCCCTCTGTGCTGTTCTGTAGGTGGTGGCATTACATCCTCAATTCACCAAATCAAACTACAAACAGTTTGTCACTGGAGGCAACAAGGTAGGTTTGAATAGTAATTTTGCAGTGATTATTTACAGTTTTATTCAGTGTTTTCTTTTTTTTTTTTTTTTNTTTTTTTTTTTTTTTTTGCTGTTTCCTGTCACAATAATTCACACAATTTTGTGCAGGCTAAACACAAACTCAAACGTTCTGTCTTTGGCTTGACTGAAGGCGATGCACCAGCCGTTGTCTGGTGTGAAAGGCTCTTACTTTTCTGTCTCTTTGCTGGAGTGCTCTCAGGAGAGCTGCCCATTTTCACAAAGTGCTGGTCATGCAACAGTGTTTGAAAGGCAATGCTTCACAAGTTAAGAAAACAGATGTCATTATCAAGGGGAACATAGTCTTAGGATTTCCGGGTGCATACAGTGAACTCTGTGTTGGTGTGCTGGATGTTATCTCTGGTATGTCACTGCGGAAGGTGAAAACTACTTTTGATATTAAATTTATCATTTTCTTTTCAAAAGTAAAACTAAATAGACATTAGAAAATGCCATTTACATTACTGTAGCTTCACCAATGTTGTGTGATTGCAAAAACATCTATAAATAAAGTATACTGACATTTACAAAGCACGTGAAGAAAAACATTTTTATGAAACCCCCATTGTTAGTTTTACTTTACCATTTTCTTTCAATTGGTGCTGATTCCTCTCAATTCCAAGTTGTGAAGGCCTCCACAAGGTGCCTGTGATGAAAATCAATACGTCTCAACGGGAGCCACATCCTGTCAAAGGAAATTCAATTTTGTCACCACAGTTCCTTTGTCATATTGTCTGTTTGTAGAGCAAACTGTTTATTAACACAACCCATACGCTGAATTAAAGAAGCTATACAACCTTCTTTTTGTCTCCTTGGTAATAGTATGCACATGGCTTTTTGTATCACTTCATATGGTGAGGACAGTGAAAATTCAGGCCTGAACATTAAGACTTCCACACCTCTGTGCAAACATAAAGGTGCAATATGTGTGAAGACAGTAAATATAGCACAAATATAGAAGGAATCTGTATTCAAATACTTGTGTCTGTAATTTTCATTGCTCGTAGTGACGACAATTAACAGTGTACAGCCTCATGAAGCCATAAGCATTATGATGAGAATGATGTATCACATCAGGCTTGTAATGCATAATTGTTTCAACACCAAGTTCCCCACAATGACATCTACCAGACTGTTTCATCTGTTTACCAAGCACGTTTCCTGACTAGTGTGCAGAAACATGTGCTTTTCATCTACTGCCCTCTGTGGGTGGAGCTACACAACTGCAGTCTTAAATGCTGAAGTTACAGTATATGTTTCAGAAGCTGTGCAGTATTTAATGTTTTCCTGATTTCCCCCCAAAGCTGCTTCTCTATGAAAGAAACTGGCTGAATCGCTGGAAGACTTCTATTCTCCACGAGGGCGAGGGCACAATCACTCACATCCAGTGGAGAGCTAACCTCATTGCTTGGGCCAATAATGTGGTATGTGACATAAAAATTACTTTGTGTGAACACAAATTAAATGCACAGTTTTAAATATGAAGTAAATGAATTTAATTATGCTAATGTTTGGTCTCTCCTGGTTTCTATTAGGGAGTTAAAATCTACGATATCAGCACGAAACAGCGGATTACCAATGTGTTACGGGATAACGTTAGTCTGAGGCCTGACATGTACCCATGCAGCCTTTGCTGGAAAGACAGCGCCACCCTCATTGTCGGCTGGGGTACTTCAGTTAAGGTTTGCAATTCTTTGCTATTTTATTTAACCAATTTAAATATTATGGACACACACTGTTCCAGATTTTCAGAATCCCTATAATTTGTNCCCCCAGATTTGTGTTGTCAAAGAGCGAAATGCTACTGAGATGAGAGATCTGCCCAGCCGCTATGTAGAAATAGGTGAGTGCTACATTGTAAAAGTAAATCATATTTTAATACCAGGGCAGATTAACAAATTAAGTGTCTGTAATCCACACAGTAAAAGCTCCTGAAGTCAAAATGGTAGACACTGCAGTCAGGACTGCTCATCTTACTTCCTAATACCTTGTATGCTGATTATCTCTATTTAACTAATGTCAACACAAAAATGGACGAAATGCATCATAAAGGAGTAATAATATATTTATCTTGTCTTTCTGTGTCTCTTTCTAACAGTGTCTGCATTTGAGACAGAGTTTTACATCTGTGGCCTGGCCCCACTCGCAGATCAGCTTGTAACCCTGTTCTTTGTGAAAGAGAACTCTGATCATATGGTAATGATGCTTTTATATATATATATTATTTATTTATTTATTTTCATGTGGCAATTATTCCTTACTGTGTGTGTGAGCAGGATGAGGAATTCCGTGCACGGCCTCGTCTCGACATCATTCAGTCTCTACCTGAGAGCTGTGAGGAAATCTCCTCAGATGCACTGACCATGCGCAACTTTCAGGACAATGAGTGCAGAGACTACCGCCTTGGTAAGACGATAAAAACCAACCTCACAGAAATGTCACGCAACCTTTTACTGCGCTTTGATTTTGTTATGCATCAACTATCAAATGTCAGCTTTAATGCCCAGTGCAGAAAGACATGAATGTATTTTCATTAACAGAGCATTCTGAGGGAGAGTCACTTTTCTACATCATCAGCCCCAAAGACATTGTCGTGGCCAAGGAGCGAGACCAGGATGATCATATTGACTGGCTGCTTGAAAAGAAGAAATATGAGGTTTGTGTTGTTGAGTATCGCAAAACAGATTAGTTTACAATTTCTGTATAAAGGTCAAAGAAGGGAAAAGTTTAATTTTATGTCTTGTTACTGTGATTGAATTGTCACAGGAGGCACTGATGGCCGCAGAGATCAGCTTCAAAAACATTAAGCGACATGATGTTCAGAAAATCGGGATGGCATACATCAATCATTTAGTGGAGAAAGGAGACTATGACGGCGCTGCAAGGTTGGTTTACATATTATACACATGTACCGTACGTTCATCAGTTTGACAAGTTGTGCAGTGAGTATATGCATGTGAGTTACTTGATAAACTTCAAGTGACTCTTGAGTCGTGTGTCTTTTTACATCTACACAGACTATCTTAAGTCCTGCATTCAGACATGTTCCATCTGGATATTTCAAATGTTTTTTTGTTGTGTTTTTTTTTTTTTTAATTCAGGAAGTGTCAGAAAATTCTTGGGAAAAACATGGATCTATGGGAAAATGAAGTGTACAGGTTCAAGACCATTGGCCAGTTGAAGGTAGGTCAGGCTGTGGCTCAGTACGAGTCTTTTATCAGTGTTGCACCACCTCACACTCGACATCTCTCTGATTCCAGGCAATCAGTCAGTATTTGCCCAGAGGAGATCTCCGTCTTAGACCGGCCATCTATGAAATGATCCTGCATGAATTTCTCAAAACTGACTATGAGGTACTTTGTCCCCCTCAATTGTCTTGACATCTTTTTAAAAATCAAGTGTTAATCCATTGGTTGATTACTATCAGCTGATGTTTTCCCCCACTTTCTGTACTTTCCACCCAGGGTTTTGCCACACTGATTCGGGAATGGCCAGGAGAGCTCTATAACAACATGGCCATTGTTCAGGCCGTGACTGATCACCTGAAGAAGGACCCCAAAAACAGCACATTGCTCACCACGTTGGCTGAACTGTGAGTGCAGTAGTAAGCCACTTTAAGCAGACAGACATTTTTATATCACAAGGAAGTATTTTATGTCCGTGAAAGTATTTTGCAGATATAAAATCATGCAGCTTTTAGAGTAATATTCTGGCTGTTGATGCTGTGGCAGGTACACGTATGACCAGCGGTACGACAGAGCCTTAGAAATCTACCTTAGACTGAGGCATAAAGATGTTTACCAGCTGATCCACAAACACAACCTGTTTTCATCCATAGAAGACAAGATAGTTCTCCTCATGGACTTTGACAAAGAGGTAAAAAGACTGAACACAAACAATGCTGATCTACTCCAGCTAAGTAATATTGTCTCTACATTTATGTTGTCAGAAAGCCGTGGACATGCTCCTGGACAATGAAGACAAAATATCAGTATGTATACATGTCATCTCTTTGACTTTCAGCCAGGATCTTATGAAAAAAATAAGATGTCAACTCACCCTGTTTCTCTTTTTTGTTCTAACAGACAGACAGGGTGGTGGAGGAACTAGCGGGCAGACCCGAGCTGCTGCATGTGGTGAGTTGAAATCTGTGAATACAAATATGATAATTTATTTCAGAAAATGCAATGCACGTGATCACTTAGCAAATTTCTTTACAGTACCTACATAAGCTGTTCAAGCGGGACCATCACAAAGGCCAAAAGTACCATGAGAGACAGATCGGCCTGTATGCCGAGTATGACCGACCAAATCTCTTACCTTTCCTGAGAGATAGCACCCACTGTCCACTTGAAAAGGTACGACAGTTATTACATCTTACCCAACCACACATCCAACCTTTGAGTAACTACAAGACATGAACTGCCTTATCTCACATCCCATTTTGCTATTTTTTTTTCCTTTTCTTTCTCTCTCAGGCTCTTGAAATTTGTCAGCAAAGGAACTTTGTAGAAGAGACCGTCTTCCTGCTCAGTAAGTAGTCATTAATGTCTGATTTCCTGCTTGAAGTGTATTTGAGTGAAAGAAGGGAACTCATTTGAACTGTTTCTCCCAGGCAGGATGGGGAACTGCAGACGAGCTTTGCAGATGATCATGGAGGAGCTGGTGGACGTGGACAAAGCCATAGAGTTTGCCAAAGAGCAGGATGACGCGGAACTCTGGGAGGATCTCATCTCATATTCTATTGACAAACCACGTATGACGGTCTTTCATCAACACAGCTATTCTAAACATCAGTCCAAAATGTTTGTTTTTCCCCTTCTCTCTCTTGATTTTTCTGGATTTTTCTTTCTGTTGTTGTCTCTAGCATTCATCACTGGCCTTCTTAATAATATTGGGACTCATGTCGATCCCATCTTGCTCATTCATCGTATAAAGGAGGGCATGGAGATCCCAAACCTCAGAGATTCACTAGTCAAAATCCTTCAGGACTACAACCTACAGGTTAATCTAATTCTTATGTCAATTAAAATCAGAGGCTGCAATTTGTGACTGTTATCTAAACTTTAACATATATGTGAACCCTTTAACAATTCTCTGATGTATCCATTTATGGTTAAACTATTTATTTTTGGATGATGGTACTTTTGACACAGGAATGGAGATTAGAGGATGCTGCCTAGTTAAACAAGATCACAATTAGTAGGGCTGAATGATATTTGGGGGAAATGGTGATATAAAAAACATATTTCATAATTTCAGCATCTTTTAACCTCAATAGCTCTATTTGGAAAGAATTCATCACCACTTTTTACAGAGGATAAGAAAATATACATTGTCCAGTCCTAATCATTAACATAGTTATTTTGTTTATTAACCTGTTCAGATCAACAGTTCAGTTCTTTTCCCTCTGAAATTCATTGTTTTATCATCTTAAGATTCTGCTGAGGGAAGGATGCAAGAAGATCCTAGTGGCTGACTCTCTGTCTCTGCTCCAGAAAATGCACAGAACACAAATGAGAGGAGTCAGGATGGATGGTGGGTCAACTTTGTGTGCAAGTGTCTGTATTTGTAGATATTTTACTGTGAAATTCTAAAATTGTTGTTGCTTCTTTTCTTTTCAGAGGAGAACATCTGTGAATCCTGTCATGCCACAATATTACCATCAGGTAAGTTTTCTATGAAGCTGACTCTGCTATTTATTAATGTTGCATTGAATTTCAAAGGCATCAACTGCATACATTTGTGCTTCACTTCTTTGTATCAGACATGGCCAAACCCTTCAGTGTGGTGGTGTTTCACTGCAGACACATGTTTCACAAAGAATGCTTACCATCACCAGGAACGGTAAGTACCTACACTGCACCATCTGTGTCTACATGTTCCTGTAGTTCTTGCCTGTCTTTACACAACTTATCATTGAGATTTTTGGCTGAAAACTAAAGATGATATTGGAACAACCTGCCCAAACTATGACAGAACCAGAATCAATGCACAGTTTTAAAAATAATCTAAAACACATATTTTCATTGGCATTTTTGGGAAATTATAATCTCACATTTTCTGGTTTGCATTTGCTCCTGTCTATATATCAGCAGTTGCTATTTTACCAAAAAGTCAAATGTAACTCAGCTGTCTCATTTTGCCTTTCCTTCTCTCCTGTCTCAGGTTCCTGGGGTGCAGTTTTGTAACATCTGCAGTGCAAAGAGACGAGGGCCAGGAAGTGGAATCCTGGAAACAAAGAAATAACAAGGGTTTATGCACTCACAATATGTTTATTGTTGCTCTTGGTCCCCCATTACATCCCCCCTACTGGTAGTGTTAATATGCACTGATCCATGAATATTACGTTTGCTCAGTGGCTTAACTGTACATTAGCAAAATGCAAAACTTTTTTGGGGGGGCTTAGCTCTGTATATTTACATCTAACACCTGTAAAGTGCAGTATCTGATCTGTTTGCCACTAATGTCTTTTGGTGATGGAATGCCTATGATGTGTGAAAAATAAAGTCCTGTAAAAATTGTGATTTATTTTATCATTACGTCTTCATAACCGTCTAGTTGAAGCCAATCCTGTAAAGCCAGTCAATTAAAGATGTATAAGAAAAGTTTGAACTCTAAAAGGAGCTGTCAGAGATTTAGTTTAGAAGAGGGTCAGTCTAATAAAGAGACTATTGATTTATCAAAAATCTCTAACTGCAATTTTTAAGAAATTACCATCCATAGTTCAACATCTTTTCTTTCAAATAATGTGATTCATTCATTTGAAATTAAAAGAAACATTCTAAGTTTAAATTGTAATTGGTATGTATTTCATATGCTGTCATGGTAAAAAAAACAAAAAAAACATCTGTAGTAAAATTATTAAATATGTTTGTAATTAAAAAAACTCCTTTAAAAAAATTTTGTTTATTGTTTTGTGGCTAAAGAGATGCTACGTCACTTCCCCCGTTTCCCTCCGGAAGTACAGTTAATTTTTTATTCGCAGGAAAAAAAAAAAAAAAAANAAAAAAAAAAAAAAAAAACAGCTGTTGTTGAAAAAGAAATCATCAAAGTGAGTTTCACTGTCGATCGTCTTGTGTTTATATTTTCTCTGACATTAGGATCGTAAAGACTTCTGTCCGGATTTCTCTTGGTGTGTCTGGTTGCTGATTATGCGACTTGAACAACGAGTCGCGTTTCGCTCATTTGTTACGAGTTGCTACTGTTAGCATTAGCTCTCCTCACTATGGACTTCCCACCTAGCACGTTAGCCGCTCTAAGCTAGCTATTTGACCATTTCTAGCAGTCCACACTTATGTCCTAATGAGAACAAACTGTAGAGAGTGTTAACTAGCCAGTGGGGTAATAGATAAAGATAGAGAATAGATGATGAAATCGATATCATACACTGTGAACCGCTAGCCACCTAGTTTAACTGCGATTTATTACTGTTTACGTCCAACGTTAGCAATCGTTGTTGCTTACCAGGAAAAGCAGATAATGCATTTGGGACAAAATGAGAAAGCAGTATAGCTCACATTAATATAACACAATCTTCGCTTTTTCTTATTAGAGACACATTTAGATTGTTTTCGCAACGTAAAAGGAATGCTCTCTATTCACGTGAACTTCATCACACTTTATATACTCCATCAGAAAGGAAGGAAGAAACTGCAGGATGCCAGGGAAAAAGAGGAAGCTTAGCTAATGATATTGATTTGCTGTTTTAAAATTAAGTTGCATCATAATAAACATGCTCATTGTCGTAAAAATATAATTTTGTCAAATATTTTGACAGAATGCCAGCCCCAAAGAGAAGATTGGCTTCTCAAGATACTCAGCCCAAGATGAGGCAGTTGGATGAGGACGGTAAGGAGCAATCATCCAAAACTCCACCAGCTGCTAAGAACAGCACCCTTAAAACAGGAAGTCTGCAAGAAAGGACAGCAGTCCCACGAACCAAGAAAAAAGTGTCTGCTACTACAGGAGGACCCATAAAGGACATAAAGATACCCAAATCCAGCCACCCTTCATCCAAACAGAGTTCTCCTCCAAACGATTCCAGCATAAGTATGCCTGACCCACCTGTCAAAAAAGCCAAGCTTCTGAAAGCCACAAGTGCCTCCTGTGGAGCAGCTTCCTCCAAGAAAGCTAATTCCAAAGCTTCCCTGAAGAGACGAGCCAGCCTATCACGAACAGCCTCCACAGAGTCTGATGATGAGTTAAGTAGTGATGGCAGTAAGACTGACATGTTTAAAATCAGGGATGATGGGGACAAGGCCCGCTGCATCAGAAAATATTCAAATCGTGTCAGAGCCAAACGTAAGGCTGAAGAGTCATTGTCTGACCCACAGGAGATGAGCCAGGGTTTATTAGCTCCACCCACAGACCTTATACAGATGGACCACAACTATGGTAGATGCTCAGAGGCTTCTCCAAGTATTAAAAATTTAGGCGAGACTAATGAAAATAGCAACAAATTTGACACTGAACCAGAGAGACAAGAAAACTCAGATAATGCAACGCTGGCACAGTCAAACGAAACTTTACTCCTTGTAACAGAGGGTGTAAAGGCTAGTGTTGAATCTGAATGTGAAGTTAGTGAAAGTGAGCATGAGGAATTTAAAAATGCAGAAAACCAAAAGCTCATAGATAATGAAACTCTAGCATCATCAAGAGAAGTATTAGACTCTGTCAGTGGGACATCTGCAGATAAGCTATGCATCACATCTGAGGTTGAGAAAACTGAAAAGAAAGATGCTGTAGAGTCCATCACAGAGCCCAAAAGCCAAAATCCTGTAGATAAAGAAACACTAACATTGTCAGTGGAAACATTAGATGCTGTTCCTGTAGTTGTGAATCCAAGCTGTGAAGGTGAAGATCAGGCAGATGAAAAGGAGGGAATTACAGAATCAAGTTTTAGAGCAGAAGTTATTACAGATCTGAACACTGAAACTCAAACAAAGACTACAGAATCCATCCCCGAAGAGGCAAAGTCAGCTATAAAATGTGAAAGTAAGGGAGGCGAGCATGAAATGCAGGGAGTGTATGAAGCACCTGTTGTCTCAGTGAGCCAAGGTGATGGCACAGAGGATAGAGTATTGTCAAACCAACCAAACTCTGCACCACAACAGACCTTGATAGTAAGTGGTAGTCCAGATGGTCAGAGTGAGGAAAATGTAGTGACAGCAGAGTCAGACTTCAGTGTTAAAATTCAAGTTACTTTTAAGGAAGAATCAAAATCTGAGCAAATCATTCAAGACAAAGAGTGCCGTGAAGTGCCAGAGACAATTACCAACTCATGTGATGGTGTGAACACAGTTCAAACGTCAGAAGAAAAGGTTGAGGGAAGTGAAAGAAAGGAAATCGAATTTGTGTGTACTGATTTTGTTCCTGTCTCTGGGTGTTTTGTTGAGGCACAAGTGAGCCATGACACTTCAGAGGTGATGAACAAGAAGACTGACAGCTGTACTGAAATTCTGACACCAGATTGTGAGGGTGTTGATAGAGAAAATCAAAGAAAGGTGATTTCTGAATGTTTCACAAGCCCAGAGCATGAGATAGATATGGACATGCAGACTAAAATATCATCAGAGGAGATGTCTAACCTAGTACCTAAAGAGGATATACAAAACAAGAGGACCCAGAAGGTAAATGACCACACTACAGACATAGCTGTTGAAGCTGTTGTACTGCTTGAAAATTCGAAAAGTGTGGAGAAAGATGACGTGACTTTTGAATGTGCAACTGCACAACGGAGCCAAATCAAAATAAATGTGCAGGAAACGGTGACATCAGAGATCTTTAATTCAGCCTCTGTGACGGAAATACAAAACCAGGGGAGCCAAGAAATCAGTAGATTGACTACAGACATGTCTGCTGAGGTTCAACAGGAAGTTATGGTTGAGAATTCAAACAGCTTAGAAAATAAAGACAACATGAACTTTGAATGTGCAACTGCACCAGTGAATGAAATGCAAATGGAAATGCACAGTTCAGAATCACCAGAAACGTCTAATGCAACTCAGACAGTGGAAATACAAAGAAAAGTGAGCCAGGAAGTCAGGCAACCCACTGTGGGCATGAATAACGAACTTCAAAAAGATCCAGTGATTTGGAATTGTAACAGCAACAGAACTGAAGATACTGTTATTGCGGAATGTGTTGCAGTTCCTGCGAATGAAATTAAAATGGATATCCAGACTACAACATCAGAGGAGGTTTCTAATGCAGCATCTGTGGTAGAAGAAAGTCAGAAGAGTTTGGAAGCGAGTGAACTTAGCACACACACATCTACTGAGTTTCAAAAAGACGTTATGATTAAAAACGCTGTGACTGCTGAAAATGAAGACAAAGTGAACTCTGACAGCATACCTGAGTGTCAAATAGAAATGCAGACTACAGAAATGTCTAATTCAACACCTGCAGTAGTAACACAAAGCCAAGAGACCCAGGTAATAGATGAATCCATTCCAGACATAACTAATGAAGTTCAGAACCATCTGATGACTGACAATTCGCAAAGTAAAGAAAATGAAAACAAGATTATAGCAAAATGTATTGATGATAATGAGAATCAAACTGAAAGGGATATTCATTCAAAAGCAACAGTAGAGGAGAGTTCTAATCCAGCACCTATAGTGGAAATACAAAGCCAGGAGAGCCAGAAAGTCAGTGAACCCTGTACAGATGCTGGACAAGAAAATCAAAGGATTGGAAGTTGTGAGACTAAAGAAAATGAAACTAAGGGTGCAGCTGAATGTGTTGATTTTCCAGAGAATGAAACAAAAAATAATTCAATCCCTGAAGAGATTTCTAGTTCAGCACCTATGAACATAGAAATACAAAATCATGAGAGAGTGGAAGTCAATGACACTATGGCTAATGAAGCTGAGAAACCACCTCCTATGGATAATTCGGAAAGCATGGACAATGAAACCATGGCTGAGACAGAGCCTAATGTTGGGGATGTCAAAAAGGATTTGGATGTTACTGGTTCAATAGAGGAGACGGAGGGATCTGTCCAAGAAGAGGAAGTGGGGAGGCAAGCAATTAATGAGGTCAAACAAGAGGCCACGTTCATTTCTAGTGATGCACTTAAAACAGTGAGGAATACTGAAGGAAAAGGAGAAAAAAGTGGAAGCAATGTAATAGCTTTTGTTTGTGGCCAACAAGATGATGTTGTAATTCAAGCCTCAACAGAGCAGATGAAGACGGATAATCAGTCAGAAGTTGAGCTTCATGGAAGCCAGATCGTGTATGAGGCCATTAGTAGTCCAGAGAGTAATGATGAAAGGGAGGCTCCTACAACATTAGAGAACCATCATGGTGTAACATTACTGGATTTTCATAGCACAGAGACCCAGGAAATAACAGAACATTCAACATTCATCTCTAGTGATATACAAATTGGTCACCCACAACTGGAGAATGAGGAAAACAAACTTTTTTGTGTCTCAGACAGCCAAGCAGCCGTTGAAATGGAAATACAAACTGTCAGTGTGACAGAAAGTTCTGTTTCTGAACAGTTGGAGCAGAGTACTGCTACTGTGGATGTGAAACAAGTGGCAGTGATCAGCTCTAGCAATGACATCAGCATGCCAGATGGCCAGTCTGAAGATCCAAGAGAAACAAGTGAAAGGAATGGACCAGAGTGCATCAGTGCCACAGAGATTTCTGAGCAGGTGCAGGAGGATATGGGATTACAGGAGGTTGCAGACATCACAGTAACAACTACAATTGTGTCAGAAGTGGAGATAACAGATAGTACATCTGAAGAGTATGTAATCTTAGAACCAATCAGTGTCCCAGAACATGAAATTCACTTTGATATTGTGACTCAAGCAGCGGCTGAATCAGGACTGTCAGCTTCACTTTCAGAGCAGTTGAATCCCGACAGTGTGTTGGTCGGTGATGAAGAAAGTCAAAGGATTTTAAATGGTTCTGAACAGAGCATCACCCCTAAGTTGCAGCAATGGCAAAACACTGTTGAGGTGAAAGAGGCTACAGTGGCCAATTTAAGTGAGGAATTAAATGAAAATTTAGAGATTAGCTCAGGGACAGAGATTGCATCTGCACCACCTTTAGAAGATGATTTTCAATTTAGTGAAGCTTCTGCTCATTGTGAGCAAGCACCTCACATGATGAACGTTCATACCTCAAAGATTGAGACGGCAAACTCTCATGTTTATGAACATTTTGAAAGCAGTGATGATGTGACAGAGAATGTTGAGAGTAATTTTGACCTCCAAGAAGTGCAGATTCTTGAGGACATAGAGATTGGCCGTGAGATTGTTGTAGCGGAGGAAGAAAATGAGGAAGACAGTGACATTACAATAATAGAAATAGTAGAAAATACCCACAAAACATCTGAAGCAATCCCTCTTAAAGAGGCTGATGCAAAGGTTAATGAGAAAAATAAAGATGACATGTCAATGTCTGGCGTAGACATTAAACAAAACATCACAGTTAGTGACAAGACTGAAGATGATAAAAAAGGACAGGAGGTGGAAGAAAAACCCAAGAAACTAGAAATGAATACACAGGCCAGAACCAAAGCCCGCCTTGCAGCTTTAAAAGCAGAGCAAAAGGCTGCTGCTAAGAGAACAGCAAACAGACAGCAGTTGAACCTCTTAGCCCTGTGTCACGAAATTGCTGAGGACATTGCCACAGACAGCATGCTGTTAAAGAAGATAGAAGAAGAAAAACAAGCAGCAGCGGCCAAGAGTGAAGCCAGCAAGAAAGAAAATCCACCTGTTAGTACACAGGATGCAGACACTGCTAATGTTGCAGACACTATTAATGTTGCGACTCCTGCTGGACCAGAAGGTTACTCTCCTTCTGTGACCCCTGCCAATGATGCCGTTGAAACCCAGCCCACGATGGCTGATTCAACTGAAGCCATGTCTGCCACAGAGCCTCCAAAGAGACGTTTCTTTATAACCCAGGTTACAGTGCCACTGAAAGCACATGAGAAAAAGAAGCTCACTCGATATCAGAGATTCAGGCAGGTTGAACTCCAGAGAGAGAAAATGTCTTGGGCACGTGTAAAGAAGCTTAAGTCCGACCAAACAAATCAAATGTTTTCAGACATAGACTGGAAGTCACCCCTGTCTCTGTTTTCACTGGCTCCTGTGACCACGCCTCCTCCACTTTCAGATAGTCCATCTAAAACATCTCTCCCAAGTATTGGCTCAGCCAGCAAACCTGAGGCACCTAAGGCAGAGCTTACAAAGACTGAGACTCCTAAGGCTGAACCTGTCAAAGATGAACCCACAAAAACTGAATCCCCTAAAAGTGGAGCCCCTAAAAACAAAACCCCCAAAACTACAATCCCAAAATCAGCTGCCAAGGCTGAAACCTCTACTGAGAAGCCCACCCCAAAATTGACCCGATCAGCAGCCAAGAGATCCCTCCCAGCTATACCCCCTCCTATGCCCAACGGGTTGACTACTCAGAAGCCAAAACCTGATGTTGAGTATAAGCCATACAGACCCAGGCCCAAGTATTCCCCCGATGACTTTGAACTGGATGATGACCCTTTACCAGTAGCTCAGACAAAGCCAAATCCTCAGTCAAGACCAACATCTCAGAGAGGATCTAACCTTCAGGCAAAACCCATAACTCAGTCTAAACCTACACTTCAGTCAAAACCTGTGGTTTCATCGCAACTCACCAACCAGACAATATCCAAAACTCAGACAAACTCAACCGGACAAATCTCAGATCATTCAAAGCCCACTGTTTCAGCCACAGCTGAGCCAAAACCTGCCATTACCACAAATCCACAGTCAAAGCCTGCCACTGCAACGGTCTCTGCTACTACTTCTAAAGTGCAGTTAAAGCCTCCTGTTTCGACTGCAGCTCAATCGGAGGCTGTTTCAACTCCTGGTCAATCAAAACCCACTGCATTTTCTACACCACAGTTAAAACTCACTGGTTCAAGTCAAGCTCAGCAGAAACCTTGCAATGCAACAACTCAGCCTGATTTAACCACAGCTGAGAAGTCTGCAGATGTTCCTGTAATGCCTCCCAAAGCCCCATATCCCCCTTCGCCAAAAGACGAATGCAAGGTAAATCTGTCAACAGCTGAGTTAAACATAAATTGCCAGTGTCCCGCAAACAACACTATTTATTATCAAGATGTTACTTATCCAATCTCTCTCATTTTGACTAGGACTCAACTGATGTAGCATCATCTGCTCCCACATCTTCCATTCCCTCAGAAGAGT
Source organism: Lucifuga dentata (assembly GCA_014773175.1). Lineage (NCBI taxonomy): Eukaryota > Metazoa > Chordata > Actinopteri > Ophidiiformes > Bythitidae > Lucifuga > Lucifuga dentata. Next base: position 243,887 of record VXCM01000045.1, on the reverse strand, counting down.
GTATGAAAGTTTCTGAGGACATACAGCAATGTGAAGAAACGCCTAAAGGTATAAAAATTTTGTGGTTCTGATAGTTTATTATGTGTTTCCATCAATTGTAGTGACACTACCACACACAGGACTCGGTTGTCATGATTTCTTTTAAGTATTCCTGTACTTGTACTTTAGGTATGAATGAAATCCAAGTAAAAAAACTGATTTGATTAAACACTGCGACAGCCTGCACAAGCCCAGAGAAACAGGATAAGAATACCATACACACAGTATACGCTTTATAAAGAAGTGATGCATACTGTGTCCGACAATCATTTAGCACAGATGAACTAAAATCAAATATTTAATAAACTGAAATGGTTTGATTGCTGTTATACTTGTATTGCATGACAACATACTTAAACCTGAAATAAGATTTCAGTCAATATTTATAAATTGACCATTGTAGTTCTTTTAGTATTGATATTGCATTATGAACATGATATAATCAAGTTTTTTTTTCCAACACCTTCCTTGACTACTCATACAAAATTGTGCATATAATTTATATACCTTTTCTTACAGTCACTGATATTGATTCTTCTCCAGAGAATAAAACTGAAACAGTCAAAACAGCTGAGAAGACATCAGAAATGCTTAGTCAAAAGTAAGAAATTGCACTTAAGTCATTTTACATTTTCCTTCTTAGCAACTAGAAACTGGATTAACTGAATCTGTTTGTGTCATAGCAGAGCAGTTAAGCTACAAGTTGATGAGACTCCTCTCTCAGATTCTTGTCTTCAAAAAGAACTTAAGAAACTAAAGGAAGCTGACACAGATGGCACCCAAACTATCATTGTGAGTGAATGAGTTCCTTTTCTCTTGTCTTATTAGAAATTGTGTGTTGTCACCAGTCAAAATAAATTTAAATTAAGTGCTCTGTATTTTATGTAATTATTTAGATATGTGCAGTGATCAGATGTTTTGTTTGTCTTGTAGGATGCAGGACAGAAGCATTTTGGAGCTGTGGCCTGCAGTGTGTGTGGGATGCTCTACTCTGCTGCCAACCCTGAGGATGAATCGCAGCATTTACTCTTCCACAACCAATTCATCAGCGCTGTCAAATATGTGGTGAGATGGACTTTTCAAATACACTAAGGAAGAAACTTCTACAGTATGAAAATATCTTGCATGAAAATTCATAAAAATTGAAATACACAGAACACATAGCAAATGAAGACCCTCTGGACATCGTCAGGACAAAAAAAAAATAAAAAGGGTCATCAGTTAAGTTTTTTTTTTTTTAATGTCAATACTTCTGTCCCAGGGTTGGAAAAAGGAGAGGATCCTGGGGGAATATCCGGATGGCAAAATCATTCTTGTTTTGCCAGATGATCCCAAATATGCTCTAAAGAAGGTATGTTTACAGGGAATTAGCTTTGTGATCAAGCACAACTGTCCAGGCTTGTTGGTGTCACTAATTGGACATTCTTGCAACAATTAAAATGCAGTTTTCTGTAAAATGTTTTAGTTGTACATAATTAGAACTTCTACTCTAATCCCCTTTCCTAAATTTAGTTAAATGACAGTACTTGAGCACAGTTACCATTTATTTTATTTGATTACGTCAAATTATTTGGGGAATGTTGTAGGCCTAGTAATGATGGTATTGCACAGCGTAACAACAGGCAGTTAATTAGTATCTTTAGACACATTGCAAGAGACTGTATGAAATATTGATGCCCTGAAGCCACCACCAGTATATGTCTGTTTCACTTGTACGGTGATTCCTTTATGTTCAGGTTGAGGAGATCAGGGAGTTGGTGGACAATGACCTTGGCTTCCAGCAGGTGGAGACGAAGTGTCCCTCCAAGACCAAAACCTTCCTCTTTATCTCTAATGAGAAGAAAGTAGCTGGATGCCTCATAGCAGAGCATATTCAAGAGGTGAGAGATAGATGTCACATTAACCACAAAAATGTGTGATCACAGATGTATGTTTATAAGTAAAATTGAATCTAAGACTGCTAATACTTGAAGATACTGAATGTCAGTTCAGACTATCAGGCTTTTTGCATGTATTTTTGAATTCTCACAGGGGTACAGGGTGATTGAAGAACCCCTGCCAGAGGGTTCAGAGGGAGAGAAGCTGATGTTTGAGCGGCAGAGAGCTTGGTGCTGCTCCACCACCCCAGAACCAGCCATCTGTGGCATCAGCCGCATCTGGGTCGTCAGCATGATGAGACGCCAGGGCATCGCCTCACGCATGATCGAATGCCTCAGGTTAGTGTGATCTTAACTCATTCCAAAATACCAATAACAAAACAGAAAAAAAACAAAACATTTAAACATAATTACCACTTCCTTTTTTATCCCTCCAACAGGAACAACTTCATATATGGTTCATACCTGAGCAAAGATGAAATTGCTTTCTCTGACCCCACTCCAGATGGAAAACTCTTTGCCACACATTATTTTCGCACTTCTCAATTTTTGGTTTATAATTTTGTTAGTGGAACACACCTCATCCCAGCCCAAAACCAATGCAGTGTGACAGTCTTCAGCAAACGTAAAAGCTGAATTGGACTTATGTTGGATTTAATTGAGACCTCACTGACCAATGGGACCTGCCCTCACTAAACAGTGTCATAAACGTACCATTGACAGAAACGGCTGTATATGTATAACTAATGAAAATGTAAATTGCTCTTCGGAGAGGATACTTATTGGTTTTAATCTCAGGCTGAAAACAACAAGGTGTTGTTAAAAATATTAATTTACCCTTTAATCCCTCCCTGCATAGTATTTTGAAACAAAGAATATTTTCTTTAAACATTTTTCAAGTAAACAAACTGGGTTGGAAGTATAAAGTTTACATGCATGAACTGACAGCAATAGAATACAAAGAGCATTTCATTTTAACCTTATGTTTTTTTATCCTCAAAAAACATACAATCGATAGAATGCATTAAATATTGAATGGTTATTTTAGAATTTTGCCACCATTCTGTTCTAATAATGTTTTTGACTTTTCATGCTGTAAACTACATGCACATATGTACATTGAGGGATTTTTCATATTCAGTTCTTATCAGTTAATAGTGATGTTATCACTGCAACTGATAATGCTTAAGGTCACAACGGCACAATTTACATTGAGTGGTTAAGGCTGACATTTTTCCAAATTACAGACTCTGAATTTCCCTGTTATGATTTATTGTCACAAACTAGATGATTTAATCAGACAGTTCAACAAGAGTTAGAATCTGATTGAAGAGATGTGGGTTAGAACTGTAGCTTGGGCATTAATTTTGTGCTCTAATTTTTTTTTTTTTAGATCACACTGCCTGAAATGTTAAGTGTTTTAAGCTGAGCCATATACTGTACACCATTTAGCAGGGCATTGTAGCCTATACTGTATGACTGATATTTTAATTTCATCAAGGTTGTCTATTGCTTTTGATTGTGCCTGAGAGAATAATGTGTGACTTAAGATGCTGACTTTTCTCTTTTTTTAATCTTTTTTTTTTTTTTAAATTACATGTGCTGGTTGGCAACATCTGGCTAAACCTTTGATTGAGTTAGCATTGAGTATCATTCTATTCCTTAGTAACAATTAATTAAAATATATGTCAAATTATTGTGTAGATTTTATGCATATTATAACAAATTTTATGATAAACAAGATGGGCAAGGTCTTCAAGCTCAGGTTTTAAACTTATTTGAGTGATGGTTAATGTCATCCAGCCTTTGTGATTGCAAATTGGAATATATGCTCAGCGATCAGCATAAGAGGCTGAGATGAACCTCTGCCTCTCTACTGCATATTAATCCATCCATTTTTGTTCTCTTCTTTTCTCATTAATGCAGTTGCTTTTAGGATGTGTCGTGTAAGAAAAAGAAATTTGGTTTATACGAAGCTGTTATGTAAATATTTATTTAAATAAACAATTGAAAACATTGTTACTAGATCTATTATCTTCTATTAAATTACTATGTGTACTCTAGGCAGAAGAAACTCCATGAATCTCCACAAAAGGCAACAAATACTGGTATTTGTAGCATGTTTAGTTTCACTTTGTGCTGATGGTGAGTGCCATCTAGTGGCCATTGATGTAAAACATTGGGTTTTGATATTTAAATGCTTGTGTACCATTCATTATTTTGATTATAAATGTTACTTTAGCAGAAATAATTATTCCATCTCAAAAAGGATGCTGATTTTTTTATGTATGTAAATTTTAGTTTATTTATATAAACACGTGAGATGTTTGGAATTATTTCCTCTGTAGATAGAGGTCTAAACACTCCCCTCTAAGTGCATTCCATGGCACTCCTGTCACAACACCGACTAGCTCGATGGCAACTTCAGAGAAAGAAAACAACTTTAGAACAACACGGAAACTTCCTCAGACAGAGAGAGAAAACAGAGCTGTCATTCCTCCTCACACGATATTGATCAGAAAACAACTGAGCTAAGCTTCCCTAAGGTACCTCTAACACCACGTTCATCTTGACCTGTTGACTTTTATTGAACTCCCAAGATCATCCCAGATCATGTGGACTGAAATTAGTGATTATCAACCAAGAGAAAACCAAGATCCACAATTTTTTATTCTCACACAAGTTAAAGACAAACAGCTGCCAGATTGTAAATCATAAGACCCTTTATCTTAACTGAAAGTAAGGTTATCTCAAGTTATGTATTTTAGTAAATTAGTGCAAATCAAATATATTATTAAAACATTAGTCAACAAATATACAAAGCAATACTAAGCATTGTTATCACTAGTTACTGACAGTTACTACAACCTGCACATAATCTATGCAAAGTTCAGTTGCTCTGTGACTATAAGAAAAGAAACGGCACCATTTTAACTTGAGCTGCAACCAGCAAATGACCTGTTCACTCTGTGGAGGGATTGCCCTCATTGCCTGACATCTGTGGGGACTTGATCTGTTCTAAGAGTTTTAAAAAAAGATTACTGTAATGCTCTGGATACTGGTGATGGCAGGCAACCTAAAGCAGAAAGAGCTGCGCTGGAGTGTGCATGGCAAATACACAAGGTGTTGTGTACATAAAATTAATGTACACAACAAATAATTACAAATTCACATTAACACAAACTGCATCACATGCTCTAAAATATGAATAAAAATTAATCAAATGGGCTGTGCAGCTCTTATATAATGTCATCAGTTCACCAGTTAGCTCAATTAGTTTCCATTTGATAGTGTTTCATGCCAAGGCTATGGCAACAGCAAAATGGAGGCACCAAAAAAGATAACTTTATGCTGTAAGTCAACAGTGTACACAAAAATGTTAAACCCTTGTTTTGTAATTACGTGGTTTTAGTTTACATACTAAAAACATGTCCTCGCTTATCATATTTGTATGTCAGAGGATGGGACAGTGCTGACCACAAAAGTCATAAAGGAAGTCCAAAACATCAGGATCCTGAACTCTTCTGTTAACAACACCGTAGCCTTTCCCTGGCTGCACCTCTACAACATCATTATCAGCAGGACCCTCTGTCAGGGGGTGAACTTTGTTATCCAGCATCTTAAAGTCTATAATACCAACACTGGATTGTGTGCCGTTCTTCTCTGCCCGCATTTTGGTTTCCTTTGAATTGTCTTTTGTCTCTACAACACTGTCGCCATTTGCGTTGCTCTTGGTAATAGTGTTCACATCATCATGACACAAGTCTGAGTCACTAGCATGGTGCAAAGAAAAGTAGGTGCACTTTGCTGATGCCAACTTCTTTTCTTCCGATTCAGACTTTGTACTGAAAAGGGAATATGGGACATTCTCTGTATCCTCACACATTCCCTCATTTTGCAAAGTGTCTGTTAAGATTTTGTTTATTCCAACTGGCTCTGAAACAGATTTTCTGATTTGTGTATTCTCCCTAAGGAGCCATCTTTCTTTATCGATAGGGACGCTGTCATCAGGCCCGACACTTGCATTAAAAGCAATGCGTGTTGCTTCACTTAAGGTGTCCAGCGTATTAGTGGAATTGAAATAAGAGAACTCAGACACTGCTTTGGACCGGGATGAGTGGAAGGGAGAGAAAAAGCCAGAATGTTCCTTCTTCTGTTTTGGTCCAGATGGAGGTCTTTGACTTGCATTCTCATCAGCATTTGGATCTTTTTTGCCATAAAGCCTTTCAATTGTTCTTCTTACAAAGCCCTTAGTGATAATTTTCCTGGATGAGTCGTCTTCCCCTGAACTGGACAGCTCAGTTGAAGTCTGAGACTGATAGCCGCCGCTGACTGAAGTCTCTGCTCTCAGCTCAGACAGTCCTGGAGTGTTTGCTTTTTGGTGTGTTCTCTGTCCTTTCTGAATATCTGTGGCACTTTTTGCCAAGAACATTTCCCTTATTGACTTGACCCTGTTGCCCTCAGGCTCACTGGTTATGACACCATTAGAATCATAACTAAAAGATAATGATGACTGAGGAGCTGATCGGGTGCAGAGAGCTGACTGAGATGTGGGTGAAGATGTAGAATCCTCAACATCTGACACAGGATGAGAATGCTTGATGCCACAACTTCCTGTACTACTTTTTCTCTGCTGTGCATCAGCAACTTGCTTTTCCAAAAGGCTCACCCGCTCTGCCACAGACGGTGACATCACTTCAGATTGTTTGTGTTTTCCCTCATCATTTTCATATTTAGTAATTCCTCTCAATTTTGCCATTGCAGGAGTATCCTGATACTCTGTATATCTCTCTATGTATCTATGTTCATCCTCTGAGCTGGACTCTTTGTCTTTGTTGCTTAATTCGTCCTCGGCCAAGCAGCTGATTTGTTCTTTTTTCCCTTTGGGCTGTTCTACCTCATGTTCTTCAAAGCTGTTGTGATCGTTCCCACTATCTTTATCTACATCAAAACTATCATGATTTCCTAAACTGTCAGGCTGTTTTATCAAACTGCTGTTGCCTGTCGTGTATGAATCCTGGTGTTCTATCAAATTACTTAGTCTTTCTCTCTCAATATTCTTTTGAGCAAAAATTAGTTTATTTTCATCATGATTGTCCTCTTCTGAGCTATACTTGTCCTCCTCTTTCTCTTCTCTCCAATCCTTTAACTCTGTACATTTTTTAATTTCTTCCTCATGATGCTGCTCATCATCCTTGTGCTTTTGCTCCTCCTTCATGCTCTCCTGGTCTTCCTCAGAACCAGACAAACTTTTCTCAATGATAGTCTTTTGTTCCTTACATTCAATGTCTGTCTGGTCTTCCTCTAATGTTTGCCTCTCCTGTTCCTTCTCAGTATTAGATAGATGGGTAGACAATGCATCTGTGTGACTCACTTTCTGAAGTCCAACCTCTAGTTGCTCTTCCTCTGAAGTATATGGTTTTTCAATATCTAGCCTGGATATACTTTCATGGCTACTGACATTAAGTTCCACATAGTTATTAGTACTTGGTTGTTTGTCTTTTTCCTCCTCAGAGTGACTTCCACAGTTAGACACGTCACCTTTTCTGCTATTTTGCTGTGTCATCTCAAATATAATTTCTAGTCGTTCCTCTTCTGCACTATGTTGCTCATCTGCTTCAGAGCCATCTTCATCGGCACTTGATATGTTCTGCGCTACAACACTTGAATATGCTTCATCCTCATTTGTGGACTCATTTAGAGGGACGCACTTGCTTTCCTCACTGTGTATCTGTTTATATTCCATATCTTGTTCTTCGCCCTCAAAGCTCTCTTTGTCTATATTTTTCTTTGTGCTAAATAGTTCATCCATGTCTGTTTTTTCTTGGTTTGTTTTGTCTTCATTGTGGTCTTGCAGCTGTTTTTTCCGATTTTCTTCATTCACCATGTTGCTTGAGTGCATGTCCTCACTGTTCTCTTTAACAGAGCCAAAAGGTACTATGTTATAAAGTTGTTCTTCAGATATGCGTTTAGTTACCAGGTCAGTCTGAACTGGTTTTAATTTATCTTCCTCCTCCTTCTGACTGTTTTTCTCTGTTAGCAATGGAAAACTGTCTGAATCGGATGGTTTTGTTTGATTCACATCAACATTAGTTACGTTGTCAGTGTTTTCAATCAGTGACAAATCGACGTTTTCAATAATTCTGACATCAGTCTGTCCTTCAGTATCCCTCTGACTTTTGATGCCCAGTGAAAGAGAAGCCAAAACCTCCTTTAGCTGCTCAGGCATGTCAAGTTTATCCATTATCTCATCAATAACATTTTCTTCAATGTCTTGCACAGGACTAGCCTTAGCTGTGAGATCTTGTGACGTTGAGCTGCAACTCTTGCATTTGTCACTAAATTCCTGAAAGCTCTTCCAACTTTGCAGGAGTTGTTTTGAAGCTGATATTTGCAAATTTATCAAACTACATTTCAACCTGTGGGAATCCTCAATACTGGCAATTTCTCTAAGGGAATCTATCATTTTTAAAGCCTCTGCACAGCTTACATTATCTGCATTCAGCTCATGCATATTTAATTTAGTTATGCCTTCCTTTAGGGTCATGATAGAAAAGAAAGCAAGTAGAGCTTTAGATGATGAACCAAACGTAGAGGCCACATGAGAAGAGAAGTCAGGCAAACTGTTGGACTTTTCTAAACATGATGGACGCTTGTTCTGTCTTATTTGTCTAATTGACTTAATTGAGTAGCAGATCTTCTCAAGAACAGGTTTCATGTTAGGCTGGTCTGCAAGTATTAATGGCTGATGCATTGTTTGCATTTCTGTCAGGGATTTCTCTTGCATTTCTTTTGTAAGCACATCTGTCTTATTATTTTCATCACTCACATCAGCGTCCAGTGGCACAAGTGTGTCACAGCTTAGTGGTTTGTCCTGTTCAGGTGTTGATTTTATTGACTGCGGCGTTGGGTGGTGTTTTTTGGGGGATGAGTTTTTTTTCTGTGTTTTATTTGTAGGCTCTGATGCACTGTCTGATGAAATATTTCTGGAGAGCAGCTTTTTACTTGACTTGAGTCCTAGAGGTGGTGACATCATGTCTAGTGACTGAGAACATGGAGAGAGTCGATTTTTAGGTTGCTTTATCTCGGTAGAGGGAGTAATATTTGGTGCTGCGTGTTTTCGCACAAGATTTGGTGAAGTAGTTTTATCAAGAGGGTGGTGATATAATGTTGGTAATTTTGAAGCGCTTTTAGGAAGTTCAGATTTCTCTGAGGATAATCTCTTTGGTTGTAGTTTTCTCTCTGGAGACGGAGTGTTCATCAGTTTAACTTTTTTCACCAAGGATTTAGGTGATGATGCCTCTTTTTGAGCTGAAAGATGTGATCGTGCTTTAATTGCTTTTGTCTCTCTAAATTGAGGATTAGTTGGTGTTGGAGCTGCATTTGATGAAATGCTGGCTGATGACATTCTCTCTTCAGATATTAAACTAGTAGGAGATGTAGAAGTGCATGACTGACTGCTCGCTAAATCTAAGAAGCCGGTGGATTCTGTATTAGTGTCTGATAATTTATTTTTACTTGAAGTGTTGATGGCAGCGGTTGATATGGTAGTTTCCAAAGGGACATCACTACACAAAGCATGTTTATCCAGAGAAGTCTTTTTGAGGGACATCTTCCTTTCCAGGGAAAGATTACTGACTAACTGGACTCGTTTCATCGATGGAGTTCTGGGTAATGGTGCTTCTTTCAGCGTGGATGTAATTTCCAATGAGTGGTCTGTAGGTGATGCAGTCTTGTCAGATGTAGGACTGACAGATAAATGTTGATTATCTGAGGACTGATTGCTAACTGATGACAGTCTGTATAGCGTGCTGGCGACTGAAGATACATCCATCTTACAATGTTCAGTGTTAGATAGTTCTGTTACTTTCACTGGGCTTTCACAAGGTGGCGATGTCTTCTCCACTGAAAAAGTATTGGATGGTGTTATTGTTTTAAATGAGATTTTTGTAGATGCTGATTTATTTTCTGTATCACTGGCTGACGGTGTTTCTGTCAAGATCTTATTAGTTGGTGGGTTTGTTTCAGAGGAGATACTGTTTAAGACTGAGTTTATTTCTTTTGTATTAATCTGAGCTAAACTATTGCCACTTTCTGAATTTGTAATTGTGGTTTGACTCCGAACGGTTTTCTTAGTTGTCTCCCATGATGGATTTGATGATTTGTTTTCAAAGGACTGGATTTTCTGTTTCACAGTGCTTCCAAGTAAACCCTCAGCTTGTGATGTATTTTTGAAAGGCAGACATGTTTGTATTTCTGTCCTTTCTGCAGAGATCAAGTCCTTATTCTTATCCAACTCCCAGGACATACCGCTCTCTTTTTCCATCTGAGTTGAAGCTTCATATTTTTGGTTTTCTTCATCTGGGTAGACAGTGGGGTTAACATTTGCCTTTTCCAGCCAGTCTGCTACATATTCATTAATTTCAGAGTTGGAGGTGTTAAAGCCAGGCAGTGACATGCTTTCTCTGATACCATAAGACTCACTTTTGCTCTTTCTTTCTTGATGCATTGATGTCTGCCGTGTCAATGTTCCTCTTGGTTGGTTTATTTCATCTGTAGGAACATCCAACCTGCTTTTTTCAAAATAAACTGTCTTGCTTATATGTTCTTTAACTGGCGATGATATGTTTGGATCGTCTGTAATATCATCCAGCACTTGTGAGCTCTTTGTTGCAACACCCTCATCCCCTTCTTTTGTTGGTTTCTTTTTAAGCATCATTCTTTTTTCTGATTTTGGTTTATATCCATAAATTCTCTTAATGAACTGAGCACTTGAAAATGTTTTTGCTTTCTTAGGATTCTCATTTGTTTCCTCTCTATTCTGTTTTTTTCTTTTTCCCGGTAACATAATCCGATGAACATGTTTTTTGACTGTTCTGGGTTTTGATGTTATCCTATTGGCTTTAATGACCTTCTCTTTGCTTATATCTTTGGAGGGTTTAGAGTACTGTTGCAGAGCTTTTGTCGCTGGTGCTGATATGTGGGCTACATCATTCTTCAGTGATGGCAAAGGTAAATTCTCAGCCCTCCACATACAAACTGACTCAGAAGCTGTCGAAGGTCTTCCCAGCTCAGTTTCAAGATCATTACTGGAGAAATATGCTCTATCTGAAGTAGCTGGCTGACTGAAGACAGTCCCAGACATAGGCTGACTGTTTGCAAGAAAATGATCATGACAGGTCTGCTGTTCATATATGTGTAACATGGTTTCAGTGACCTCCTCCCCATTGGGTTCAACCTGATGGATTTCAGTCATCCCTGCTGATTTAAATGTGGATACATTTCTGTTGTTTATACTGTTGGAATCCAAAGAGTCAAGTCTTCTGGGTTTGGGTACTGGTCTGGTGCAACTCTGCTTGACCATACAGTACTCCTCTGTCATAGTTGCATTTTCTGTCTGTTCTCTGTAAGAGTAAGAGCCAACCATATCTTCCTGAATCCTGTCTCCTGTCACTGATTTTATGTTCTCCACAGAGGCTTGTTTTTTCTGAAAATGGCTCTGTACTGGAGTACCTTGTGAAGGAGAAACACTTTCTGTGTGTATATTGATATGGTCCTCTTCATTGCTATCCTCACTGACAGTTCTGTTACCCTGTGATGATAGATCGTCATCGTCATCATCATTGTCGCCTATAGTTTTGTTCTTCTTGATAGTATCAATGGATGCAGTGGAGTCATGATAATCCATTGGGTTTAATTTAGGTGAGCTCATCTCCTGCTCTGGAAGAGGCTCAGACAAGCAGGTTGAATTAATATGATTGGTTACACTAGACCTTTTCAGGGTTGTTGTCCAATGGACGGTCTCCTCTTCTTTAATTGTAAGCCGCACCTTCATTTCCACTGTCATGCTTCCATCTTGGTTCACCCGAAAAGACTTCTCGATGTCGTCCTCAGTGGGCAGGCAGCAGTCCTGCCCTTCAGCTCCATCACCGAGGCAAGTGTCGCCCTCCGTTTCGGCTACAGACTCCAATTTACGACTCGGCTCCAGCTCGACAGAATTTGTTGGGTTACTGGGAAGATCGCATGCGCTTTCTGCAATGGAGCTGTGAATCCGATTTAAGATGTACCTCTCTGAAGACAGCAAGAAATTCCTTGATTTAGAAATATTCAATATTGACCTCTTTTTACCTTTACAATCAGTCAAAGGAGCCAAAAAAAAAAAAAAANAAAAAAAAAAAAAAATGTTAAAAAAAAATGAAGTAGAGTTGTCCCAACATTTTAGGACAGGGTATTTTAGATTAAAGAGGATATCCAAGCAGCATGAAGAGAAAAGAAAGAAAGAAGTTAGAAAACATATCGAGAAGCACAAGAACAGTTTTTCATGGTTGATAATGCATAATAGCTGGCAACCACGTAGAGTGTGTATGTAGGTCATCTGTGGTATTACGTGTAATATCATTGCCTCAGCACTTTCTCACTCATCATCCCATGAAAGCAGGTAGATTACTGCAGACACACAGTAGTGCTCTGAGTGTCACATCAATACAGGTCTAGAATGAACATTCTTTAAAATAAATGTGTAAATTTATAGTTATTCTCATTAACTTTTAAAATCTGTCTGCATGTTACATACTATTGAAACCTGGGGCTGACAGTATAAAATTCAAACTGATCAAATTAAAATTTCATTTTCAGCTTGTATGCGTGATGTGACACAAAATTAAAATTAAATCTCTACTGACAAACATTTTCTGTGTACTCTAGAGTACATTTTAATTATCAAATTGATAGATATTTTGCTACTCAAACTTGGAAATGAAAATGTACACTAGGCTAGAATTCTGTATTCTAATTTAAAATTTTAATTAATGTTAGGAATATCTATCAGTCATCCATCAAAACCAGAGGTAGGGATATAATGTCTGATTGGCTGAATTTTTATATCAAGGGCAAAAGCAAGTAATGAAGAGTTCTCACATTAGTGTATATCAATGGAAATTACAAATAAAATAAAAACAATGGCAAAGCGGTAAGATAATAAATGGAGATTTTGAAGTAAACTTACGGTTTGCAGCCTTTAGTCTTCTGAAACCCATTCTGTTGGTGGGCAGCCATGTTGGAGCTGGTAACTTCTGTGCATTATAGTTTGCAGGTTTGAAAGGCTCCCTGCCTGCAGCCACTACAGCTCCAGAGCACAATATCAGACCTGGGAGCCCATCCACCTGCAGCAGACACAAAAACAATTTCAACTGTCACTGGTATTTGCATTTCAATACATTGGCACAAAAAAAAAAAATTATTTAAATATGAATTAAGAAATGAAACTTGATTCTAAGNCATTGGCACAAAAAAAAAAAATTATTTAAATATGAATTAAGAAATGAAACTTGATTCTAAGTAGTATCAACAAACATGTGGCAAGTCTAAATTAGAAATTAGATGTGTTATTTGATAAAATTATGTGTTCCAATACCAGGACGCTCTCAGTTTACAGAAGACTGACCTAAAGCCTTACACTGCAGAAATTCTAAGATATTAGAGTGAATTACCAAAGCTTATCACTTTCTTTCTTAATGTCATGGTTATAGGTAAGTCACTCTGTTATGAGTCAGTTAAGAAAAAAACATATCTTTCTAATAGGCATACACGTTTTTTCTTTGCAGTATAAGCAGAAGTTTAGGGTAACATATTGTTATTTTCAATAACAGTCTATTGTGCTTGTGAAATCCTGATTTCCAGAAGAGGTTGCATATAATCTTGTGTTATACAGACAGAGGAAAACACTTACACGTCTCCCATCAAGTGTGTGTAGTTTCACTACATGGAACTGCATCAGCTCTGAAATATATTCCAGGATAGACTCAAAAGTGGGTGTAGTCCTTTTTTGAAGCATCACAGTGTACTTTGCTGAGGAGTCTCCATTGCGAAAAACTAGTAGTTTCTTTGGCGTGCGCACAACCAGAGGCTCCTGCTTGTGAATGGCACGGCCAGGGAAAAACCTGGCCTGCTGCATGGGCTGATGATGGGAACTAACAGGCCTGGCATGGTACCAAGGTGGCAGCTTCTTCCTGGCCCGTGCCAGATTGATGGGTTTCACCTTCCGACTGTCAGAGCAGATGTAGGACTTCCCATCTTCAAGTTCATCTAAGTTGTAGATTGCGTGGATACCCTGAGGGGTGGTAATGTTCCTCACCCCAAATGGCAGCGGAACCTTTTTAGACAGACTATCCAGGAGGGCATCAAAAGTTTTAAAGGTGCAGTTGTTGATGACCATACGTAGGCCACTGAACTGAGGATCTCCACTTTTGTAGAAGCAGACTCTTTTGGATACAACTGGGTTGTTGACATTTAGTTGGCGTGAGGTACCAACAGTGTGTCCGCTCCCCGACAACTGGTCAGACAGAATCCTCTGAAACCCGGTCTCATTCATTTTAGCTGCCTGGCTGGAAGAGAACATACAGAGAATTAAAGCCTGTACAGGTTTTACTTTGTACTTCTCTGTTTACTTCAAGATTCAGCATGTTTACATCCAAGATGTTGCATGCCCACAGTTAATAGAAATTATAGAACAAATGACAAGATCTATTAGTTGCACAGGATAAGAAATACAGGAAATGGGAAATTTAAGAAAAAAGTTCCTTCACAGTGGCAATGGTGAGAAAAACCAATTTTTTTTTCTCAAAGTGGTTCTTTTTCAGGAGTGTAGCTACACAAAACAGAAATATTAGTTTTACAACAATCCCTCACGAGATCTTTCCTTTGTTTTGTTCAGGTTTAATACAGTATATAAAGAACTAAGACATTAAATATAGTTCAGTGGCCAACAGTGAGCTGATTAAAACAAAACATTTTGACCGAGTTGATGTCGCACCTCGTACAACTTCTGCAAACACGGAAAACATAAGTCCATATTAAAGCAACTTAAATTATTTGTGATTTACAAACAGCTGAATGACGTGTTGTAAGCATATGTTGTTTACATGGCTGTGACCATCAGGTGACATAATCTGGCTCCTGAAAAGCTTGCTATAGGATTGGCATCTTCAGTTAATTGATTACCTGCACTTTAGAAAAAGCAGAGTATATTTCATGTGATTCAGTATAGAAAAAGGTTGACTGAGTTCTCCATGCTTAAATTTAGCAGAATTGTCAGAAAATAAGAAAGATTTTGTACATTTTAAAAACATACTATTGGAAAATAGCAACTGTCCAAAACCTGAGTCCTGATCTGAAATGGAATGGAATCCCTATACGAGGAACTATATATATATATATAGGAACTGATATCTCACACTTAACATTTCAAATATCAAGTCAGGAATTCATGTACAGACAGACTTTATAAAAATAAACATAAAACAATATGATTTTTATGTCCAGGACAAAAATAATTATTGCTAACCTAAAACCAAATTCTGGTAAGGAAAACATTGCAATATAGTAATATTATAATATGGTGTAACAAACAACTATCCATTTACCTGGATGCAGTACACAAGTTAAAATCTGCGCGCAAACATACAAAAAAAAAAAAACACACAGAGTCCAATTTAACTGTACACGATTTCAAATTGAACTCACCTATATCAGCATAGTAAAATTTCCAATCATTTAGAAAATATCCATAAAGTGTTATTCCCTGCTCGTGCTCTACATCATGACGGCTGTTGAACCAACTGCACAGCAACAGTTTATTTCAGGAGACATGATCACTGTTAATTTGCTTAATCTTTACTTGAAGTTCATCTCCGCTACAAGTGAAAATCCTCTTCAGAAAGGTGTGCCACAAATGCAGGTGGTACGTATAGCAGGCCATGGAACTGGACCAATGCACCTGAGTTTTATTACTGCTACACCTGCATCTTATGTTATAGTAACTGCAAACATATTTCATAAGAAACTGTTACCTAGGAAAATACTTTCAATGATGGAAGCTTTTTCTTAAACCACACAGAAACAAAAAATAAAATACTACTACAAGCCACAATGAGACAAAAATGAAAAATAATAAATATAAGGGCTATAGTAGTCAATATTAAACTGGTATATATATATATATCTATCTATATCTATATATCTATATATCTATCTATAGATATATATCTATAGATATATATATAGTATAAGTCATGAGATGGGCTGCATCTTTTCTTTTTTTTTTTTTTTTTACACAGAAAATAAAAGAAAAACTAAAGTCGCTCTTTTCTGTCTCTAATGGCAGCAGATGGTATATCAGTGTCCATTTGTAAATTTCGTGCAGGGTTGTAATCTTATTGTAGACTTCTTTAGATAATAAGGATTAAGGGGAGCTTTCCATTCACAGGATCCTCAGAGAAGAACAGCTGTATTCAATAAAAAGGTGAACATTCACCTTCCTACCTCCAAATAATGAAAAACAAATTCATGACAACTAGATAATGTGTTTTAGGAGCAGAAAAGTTTTACCCTTGGAAATTATGTTTTAATCTGTATGATCTCAGCACATATAGTAGTCAGTATAAAATAAGAAAAGCAATTATAACTCAAAAATTCCTTTAACAGTTAACACACTTAATAGAAACTTTTATAGTGTCTATATAAAAATATACTTGTAAAAAATAGTTCTTGTTCTACAAAGACAGGTTTAGCAGGGTAGTGGAGTCCAGTAGTTTTGGCTAAACCTTATTACTGGGGGGGGGAGGGGGTATTAGCCGGTCATGGTTATGCTTAACCATGAATTACCGCAAGTTGCATAACACTTATCAAACCTGAACTGAACTGATTCTATTTCTGTAGTGAAAGGGATTAGTGAATGAAGTATGACCTCATTCCACAGTAAATCTAGGGCTGAAGTTAAGGAATCAGTGGAATAAACAAAAGTTATCAGGTTTCAGCTCAATAAAAAGGGATCAAGTGATGACACCCTGATCTACTGTATAGTTTATCACAGCATATGAAACAGCTACAGTATGTCCTGTAGGAAAGAATTCCTGCTGAGCCAGACAGGGACAGAGATGGAGGAATTCAGGAGGCTCCCATGTGCCGAGCCCATGACCTGTTCCCAAAACAACAACGAGCACAAAAATGTGAAAAATCCTTCAAAGGAAGCTGGGGGGAACAATGGAGGAAGCCCTCAGAGTAAACAGGTAGGCCTGAAGCCTGCATGCCCCTCATTCCTGCTCTCCCCTCCAGAGATAAGAGACAAGCAAATGTTGAAATCTGGAGGGTAAAAGCGGGTGGTCATGCTGATAGAGCAGCACAGATCCTGCCAAACATACCTCTTTCATACTGAAAATAGGCCTGAGTTGAAGCTCTGCACTCAAAGTAGCTTGACAGGTAATAGCAACAAACATCTGAACTTCCATTTGTCACAACCTTCCCTGTCACAGAGTTATAACGAACCAGCTGGTGATATGAATACTGTTATTTTTCCTTCACATGATTACACGTGAAATCACACGCCGCCATGACAAAGATGTCTGTCTCTGCGTTCTGAGTGTATTGCCACCCCTGCCACACTCTATTTTTAAACTCTTGCGCCTATACTGCAACTAATTGGCGCCAAGTTAGATTCAAACCTATGCTGTTAATGGGAAAAAATGTGTGATATGTTTTGGCCCTTGTCCCCCTTCTATATTTGTCCCAACGTCCTCTATGCAGCTGCTCCTCCAGATCTGTCTGCCTATGTTCCTATCGAGCACCTCTCTCCAGTCTGCATATATTGCCTCAATTCAAGAGTTAAAGAGTCTCAGTCAGCTCCTGCTTAAAAGGCTAAAATACAGTGGCGACTACATAACAAAAAAAATATCAGTTTGGTCTGATGTGGTGCCATGTTTAAACTGCAAGATGTCATTTGAAACATACCCAGCTAGTTTTGCTCCTATTGTAAGAACTGGGTACAGTTCCAAGCATTGCAGCTGTCAGGAATTCAATTAGAAGTAATAGAGCTGCATTGCAACTAACAGCAGCTTTGAACACTCACTCTATCAAGTTCTTTTTTATAAATTTCCCTGCAAATATCGACTCAGATTTTTTTTCTGGCATGTAAAATGAGTATTTCTTCTAGAATTAGTGTTTTTAAATTCTGTTTCTTTCTAACAGGACAAATCTTGAAAAGAAATGTTACAGTAAGTTGCAACTCAAGGTTTTGTTAGTGGTTGGTATATAATTTTAATGCTTTAAAGAGCTGCAGACTTGATGGTTACATATTAAGGAACTCATGACCCTTTTGTAAAATGAATTTTCACAACCTGGTAACCAAAAATTGTTCTTATAAAGGCTTATTTTGATCTCTTTATAAATTTATTAACTACTAATAAAACAAAAGTTGCATCTTATTTATCATTTATAAAGCTTGTCTTATTAACAACTGGTTCCAAATTTAAATATGTACAATAACATTGTGAATTCCATTTGTCTTTAGGGGAAAATTTAAAAATGTGGTCTGAGTCAAATAATGTGAAAAATATGCTTGCTATTCAAAATTCCATTGGAGTTACATGATATGTTATAGGTTGTGACTTTTTTTCCCGTTAACTTCCAGTGGAATTCCCAGATTTTGAATGAATGTCTGCCAAACAGGACTCATAAGGTCACACCATGCACCACCCATCCCCTCCCCTCCAAAGATCCCCACACAGCAGTCAGAGGTCCCCACCCCATCCATTTTGAGTGCTGTGTATCAGCTGTGCCAAGCTTTTAATCTGCCTGGTGACATCCCAGTGTTTCCTGCATGGGACACACAGGGAGATAAGCACGCTTCTCCATGCAGTTAATCACTCCACACACCCACTCATTCATTCATATCACCATTATTCAATTAGGCTGCACTCAAACGCACCACACTTCTGCTTAATTACAATCAGACACTTTCAGAGTTTTCATATTTTTCTCCTTTTCTTAAAATTGGGTCATCTTAAAATTGAGTCTGTATCTGGCAAAAAAAAAAAAAAAANAAAAAAAAAAAAAAAAAGGAGCATTTTTATTTTTTTTCTTCTATGTTTTATAATCATTTACTTGTATGTTAGCAGCTACTTTAATTTTGTTGTTCTCCATATGTTCAATGTTGTTTAAAATCAGTAAATATATATATTTTTTTAAAAAAGTGAGTCTGTACAACTTGAACGAAGAAATAGCACATTAATCCTCATGAAAAGTTGAAATTGTGAGCAATAAAACGCACCTGTCTTCACTCCGACACACTCAGGTGTTCACTGCCTCACACTTGTTTGCAAAGGAGCAGGTGGCTAATGCTAGCTCCAGTTAGCTAACTTTAGCTAGATATTGCTGTGTCATTTAAGTTTTTAAATCATTTCACCGACACTTATTACTTGTGCTGATGTTCTGCTACGTTATTCTTAACGTTATACAAAGGATATATGAACATTTAAAACTCTTCACAAACGTAAAACAAAAAGTTACATTAGGTACAAGCATACCTGGAAAGAGGATATATTTGTTTCCTGTTTTTAATTACGTTCACGCGCTCTGAGGCTCAGAGCGCGAGCAGAGTTTGGTGACGTCAATNCTGTTTTTAATTACGTTCACGCGCTCTGAGGCTCAGAGCGCGAGCAGAGTTTGGTGACGTCAATTAAAGCGACATCGTGGCACGTTATTGACAATTAAAAAACATCACTGGAAAGATTTCTAAAGTCAACACCAAAAAAAACAAAAAACAAAAAAAAAAACGGGGGATTTCTGGTGTAATTAACACAATGGCCAGTGTTTAGCTACATCAGCTACAATACATGATTCTTGCATGATTGAATGATGCCCAGGTGAGAATTAACTAAGTCAGGTTTTGGGGATTTTCATTAAAGGCTATTATTCCTCACAATGAGTACTTTTACTGTTAATACTTGAGTATATTTTACCACAAATACATCTTTACTTCTACTTATTAAAACATTTGAGAACTTCTTCCACTGCTGGGCCTGAGTCAAACTGACCTTAAGTGCATAAAAAATTTGAATTTTGAGACTTAACTTTAACTCGTCAATTGTGAGACTTGACCAGAGAACTGATATCAAAGACTTGCTCCGTTTTGACCTGGCAAAATCTCAGAACATCAAGAGCCGAATTTATACATTGGAAATACTGTATATGTGTTGGAGGTTATTGTAGAAAAAAAAATCAATTTATTTAGTCAAATGTAAATATTCGAATTCAGTATAATTAGGGTTTTGTCATTGTGATTAGTAGTGGAATAAGTACTTTTACTAAAGTAAGCATCAGTCCCATAAAAAAAAATTAAATTAAATTAAAAAAAAACATGAAAAGTGAAAGTTCTGCATTTAAAACTGTACAAAAGTAAACATGTTCTGGCAGTTCAAAGTTTACCTATAAGTACATAACTTAATGGTCACTTTGCCTCTCTTTTGTGATGGACATCAACATTAGAGACCTGAAACTTGCATCATTGCTTCCAGTTTGCTCATGAGGACTTGAGATTTGATTTGGACTTGTCCCAAAAGATTTAAAAACAGCCCTACTTCACAGTAATATAAATACTGATATGTCCAGAATGTGGACTGTTATTCTCTGAGGGGTTGTGGCAGTCAGAGTCCTCCTCACCAAAGGGCTCAATACCACATGGCTGTTGGCTTTGTAGGGCATGGGCGGAGGGCCAGTCCACTGACGGGACAACCTGGCTACCCACGTTCCAGATAGCGGCCTTGGGTGACGAGTGATTTATCCGTCTCTGCTCGCATCAGACAACTTTCCTCTGATTAGAGACAGAGTGAGAGAGCTGAGTGGAGAGACAGGCAGCCTCCCTTGTGCGAGACACTGGCATCCTGAATGCCACGCAAATGGGCTTTCCAGACACTGCACACAGCACATGAACTGTACTTTATGAGCACACACACACACACACATACACATTTACCAGTGGTCATATACACAGGGAAGTGCACGTACTCACTTGTTCTCTTTCTCACATACAGGCTAGTTGACACAGATTTACACAAGTGCACACACCCACACACATATGCACACACCCACACATATGCACACACACACACCAGAGCCAAGATAAAGACTTATTGAGTTGGCCTTGACATTGTCTCAACCCAACAACAAAAGGATGTGTTGAATCTCAGTCACCCACTGTTTGACTCGTCTCTGAGGGCTGTTAGAGATCAGCGTTCCTGATGTTCAGGGTTCAAAAACAGGTTACTGGCTCCATCCATTTCAATGGAGATGATGTCTATTGTATGAATTTGCTATATGGCAAGTCTGCAGGAGTCGAGAGTTATAATTACAAGTCAAGTTGCCATAATTGCGTGACTTTTCTGAGTACATTTTAAAATAATAAATTTTGCTTTCAAATATTAGTTTTAATTTCATCAATAATTCCTTCTCCGTTACAATGAAAACAAAATCTGACAACTTGATGATCAGATAAGACACTAAATTCACCTGAAAGTTTGTCCACATGTAGGATGTACAGTATGCACATGTAAGAAATAAAACTTCATTTTTTAAAACAGAGCAAGTTTTCACTGAATACTAAGATTACTAAGAGACAAAATGTCCAGTAATGTTAGTCAATTTAATGTGTTTGTTAACTTACCCTGGTGCACAAATTGCATGTTTAATTTCAAAAGTAAGATTTTCACTGTGGTGTGCATTAAATTGGAACAATACACTGTAAGCTGTACAGTGATTCTCTGCTGATTCATAAATCTTAAGGCTGCAGGGTCCATCAGATTTTTACAGTGTGTACAATATTCCGAGAAACAAAAGGACAAAACCAGGAAATATACTTAATGATGTCAGACATGTCTTAGCTATACAATATTCATAGTAGATTACTTCGCATTTCCATGAACTGTTGGCAACTCTCTTGTGAAAATTAACACAAAATTTCTATAAGATATCTTTGTGTGATCACATAAGGAGTCTGATGTAATGGTTAGGTATCTGATCAAATCTGATGGTTGCAGCACCAGAGGCTGTGTACATCCTTGTTGTCAGAGACAATAATCAGCAGGCAATAATGAGAGGCAGCCTGAGCATTATTGTTTCTGAATATTTCAGATATTACATTAATAAAATAGCAGTGGTGGAATGGAACTCTGCAGGAATAAAACAAACCATCATTATTCATTTATGTCTGTGATAAGAAATTAATGGCCCATGTGGCAAGAATTAACTTATAAATAGTATAAAATGTCATTACATGAACATCATAAGCACAATACAACATTATATACATTAATCATTTTTTATTTTTAATGAGTCTTACAACAATGCCTAAATGCCCCAACACCAAATACAAACCAAATAATAATTAACAAAGCAAAACTATAATTTTGGATCATAAGCACCTCATGGAGTACACCAGAATTACATTATTGCTGCATCAGAAAAGATAGCACTGTAATTACTATAATTATTGTAATTATATTTTGTGTGTCTTTATAACATTCATCAGAAACTGTAGAAATATTACTTGCTCATGAATTCAGATGTAGAATAAATAATATGAATTCAGAGAAGAAATATATAGAATTTGTATATTACATTATATTACATTATTACATTACATTGTATATTATACTTATTTTATCAATATGCATTAACTTCCAGTGTCTCTCTAAAATCATCATGTTGCTTAATGATACAATATTAAATATTATTATAACAGTTTTTGATGTAAAGTAGTTATAATGCTGTGATGTGTTATGATGATTCATACCACACAGATCACGGTACCATGAGAGCAGAGTTGGAAACAGCAGGTTTGCGTGACCACAGCATGACTCCTGTAAGGGATTATTGTAACACACGCCACCTCACCTGGATCTAAATGAGGCTCACGGCTCATGTGCTCATGCTGCCCTGCACTCTCCTTCCTTTTCCTAACCACTCTCTCTACAAAGCCAGAAGTGTAACGTTACTAATTACAGCCACAGCGGTTGCTTTATGTAAGTCCTCCTCCATGCTGCATTCAGTGGAATCTGAATACATCCTAAATTACATCAACTTATCACATTATTTTTCTTTCTTTCTGACACTGATAGACTGACTACAAAATTACTCTAAGTGCCAGTAGTGTAACAACTTTTTAAATTTATAGATAATATTTGGTAGACTGTACATATTATGTGTAAAGTATATACATCATATTTAGTTGTTTTTTTTTTTTTAACTTTTATTTTTACTTACCCGCACCAGCAGAAAATAACTGGCTGCACTATAGTGACTGATATTATAATAACTTGTAAAACTTTATGAACAATAAAACTTTAACTGTCCCTTAAAATAGATTGTAAATGTAACTTGACTAGCTAGTTCTCAATTAATATTGTCAATAATTGACAACTTCATATTATTACATTATTATGTCCTTTGTGTTTACATAGGTGGTTAAATTAATTTAATTTAATGGTGATTTTCACCAGTAAAGAAAGAACAGAACAACTTTAGCTACAAACTACTAAGAAATTTGACAGCCATTTTATTAAGATTTTACGTTACTTGTTTACAATATTTTTTAAAACCATATTACAATAATTTCCTTACATTACTGTATTTTTTATTATGAGTTTTTACAGGCCCACACCTGAGAACGGATTGACACTGAGCTTTACATAATACTGTGCACAGCTGACCCCTAGTGGCAACAACTGGCAGCACAGCTAAAATCTACACAGCTTTGACAGGCATTCCCAGCAACTTTCTGATGAAGTAAACACCAAATCACTGTTTTGTTCTTGTTAGTTGGAGTTATACAGATTTTTTGGATTTGAGTTATGTATTGTTGTCTGAGTGTCTCATAGGGCAGAACCGGTCCCCAGCAGAGACGACAGGAGGGAGGGAGGAACTCTGTCAGCTTTTGGGGAACTGGAAGTGCACTGTTTGCTATTTCAGTGGAAATGTTTTTGATATTTGTTTGAAGCTCAGACCCCAAAACATGAGCACGAATACACTTCCTGTGTCAGAGATAGCTTTTGTGATAGTCAGAGCACGATTGATTGTTACTGAAAAACTACCTAACATTGTCTAGATTTAGCTTATCTTATTTTACCTCTCTTTTTAAAATTGAATTAAAAATTAATTAAAAATATGATACTACACAGATATTTTATGACCTATGATCCCATTTTAAGCTCAAACATTCTGATGAACCCAGAAATTAGAGTGTTGTCAAATTTTTACGTGAATTTGCATTATATTCAATATTCAAGAGGAAGGATGGCACTCTAAATTAATTATGTAGAAATGATGATTACATTCAAATTTAATTGATTATATTATTAAAACTGTATCAAATAAATATGAATATATATGAAAATTTCAGATGTATATCTTTGAGACAGTCTTTATTTCATTTTATGTCTGAATAGCAAACAATGTACATGAAAAACAAATGTGTGATGTTGCATAAACACACCACACATACACACAAGCCTACACACAAGTACAATGGAACAACAAACGCAATTGACCCAGGTCATGACACTCTGCCCTCTCTCCCTTTATTTAGACTATATTTTATTGTATTTTTATTTTTTTAGGAAATACTACCGGTCCCAGATTGGTCGGAGCAGTGTGAATTTCACAGAGCGTGGCTTCCTCTCGGTTAGAGGATGTTCCCAGCCAATCTTTCATAGATGGAGCAAACAGGAGCCATCCCAACAAGGAAGTGGGGACAGGTGCTCTGTGGAAGATTCAGGGATCCACAGAAAAAGAAAAAAGAAAAAAAGGAAGAGACAATGGTCCATATTTATCTTGGGATCAGCACATCTGAGCCTTTGGGTATTTTATTGTTATAAAATTGAAATGAACCACATGTGATCACATTTCTTAAAAAGATGCTGCGATACTTATTTCATATCATAAAATTTGTTTCCAAACCATATGAAATATACAGTTTATCACCAGTTTTGCATTCAAATTTGAGCTAGGATTTTTCTCTTTTTCCATGGTTATGCCAAACCTTAGTCATTCGTGAAGTTCAGTTAGTCAGAGTGCATGCTGTCTGGCATTGCTCACTCTTTCCTTATATTTTTCCTAAGAAGGCTCATCATCAGACTCATCATCCTATAACAAAAAGATACAAAACTCATAGATCACTATGAGAGCATAGTGAGGGCGTACACTGCCGTCAACCTTTCAGCCCTGCAAAGAAAAACACGGTGCAAAGGAAGCTGACTGCTGATGTAGTCATCTTATACTCACTACCCGCCTGGACATGAGCTAAAAATTGTCCTGAATGCCATAAGGGGATTCAGACAAAAGAATGGGGGAGCTGAGCTGATCAGGAGAGCCCTGGAGTTTGTTCAGCCCGCTGAGTCAATTCCCGGCTACGAAACAAATGTTCTCCTGCACCAGAAAATCATTTAAGTTTATCACGTGTGCATGTTCACCCTCATTTGCTGCCTTATAATTATCCTTATTAAATTTCCCCTTAAACAGCCTTGAAAAAAAAGACAATCTTTTTCTACATTTCCTCAAACATAACAGTCTATGTCTACTTGCTCTACACTTGGTTGAAGCCATATCACAGTTAACTTGAGTGTAATTTACAAATTCAATGTGCAACATTAAATGGAAAATTCTTTTTATCACTTTATAGATCATTCCTTGTAATTTAACATGACACACTGTGGTATCTATGGAAAATTTGGATCCTAAATAGAATTAGAACTTAAACTCTGTCAGTTGGAATGCCATGACAGATCCAAAAAAAAAAATCCAAAAAAGGATTTTTGATGTTGATCAGATTAAATGTTCCATCTAAAAGAGTCCAAATATCAACAAGTGAAAAACAACTGATACAAAGCTGTAAGACAGTGTTGCACATTACATGCTGAGCAATAAAAATACTCCCAAAACATCAAGTATCTGTGACCCTACATCTGACATTCAGGTGCAGAAAGGGGGACGGGGACCTTTTTTCAAAATGCACACTGAGAACCATTTATAATCATAAATGACAAAACTAGATCTAGAATCAGAGGAAAAATAAACTATTGAATCACAGTGACCAGATCTGTGAAACTATATTTAGTGGGAGCACAACTGGACGGTGGTCTGACAGGCAGAGACCATAAAAGCGATGAGGCAGAGAGGGACAGCATATGCCTGGGATTATGAGCAACCAGCCCTGCTTTAGACGAGGGACACACCCTCTCCTGCAGCTGTCTCACATGCTGTATTTGCAATCTACTATCAATGACTTAATCAGTTTGGGCCCTCAGACACCCCCCCNTCCCCCCCCTCTCTCTCTGTGTTTTACTGGATGAGTTTATGATGAAGCCACACAAAGCGGCCAATTGGGGTAAATAACTTAAGATTTCTCGAAGCTCAAAGTACAGAACTGCTTGACACTCGTCAGCTTTCTGAACGAGTTGCTCCTGAGTTCGATAAATAAAGCTGAAGCTGGTTATTTGTTGGAGGCTGAATAAAATGACTGAGCTGTTTGTTGGTGTGTGTGTGTGTGTGTGTTTGTGAAAGGCAGCTACCTGAGATGAGATTAGGGCAACGCCACAATTAAGAGCTGCTGTGTTAATGTAGCCTGTTGTAATCTCTGAGTGGCTCTACAGACGGCTGGCAGTGAGGCCCCGGGCCACGCAAACGCGTGCACGCGTGCGCACACACACACACATACACACACACAGCGACAGGAACAAAGCCCTGATTTCCTAGGCTTTCAGCTATGCTCTCTCTCTCTCTCTCTCTCTCTCTCTCTCTCTCTCTCTTGACCCACAATTTCTTGCATTTACCAGGACCATCTTAAAGTTGTTGAGCTCCAGCTCTATAATAATTTACATCAATTTTAAGATTTGTCATTGCTGATGATCCATATCAAATAAATCCATAACAAACATATCCTGTAAAATGTGTAAAATGTAAGTTTTAATATTTTGCATATAAATGTAGAATAGAGCTTTTGTCTTCTGTAATCATGCCTTCTTTCATATAAATTTCATATATCAAAATATTATTAATTTTATGTGCCAATATGCTACTTTGAAAATACATATCTATATTATGGATTTATGTTTTGTATATGATGTGTACTGTACATATGTTTTATAAGAAAAACAGACAGAGTAATAAATCAGTATCTGCATAACATACAGTGTAGTATAAACATATGAAAATTGTCACAATAAAAAATTCATATATATCATAAATAAATTCTGAAAATTATTTATGATATATCTATATATATATATATCATAAATAAATTTTGAAATTATAGTTTTGCAAATTATAAATCTTATCTTTTTATGTGATGAAGTGTGATTTTTCACCACTTTAAAGATCCAGAGACAATTGCATTTCATCTAAAATGATTAAATATACTTCTAGTACAATTTACAAATACAAAGGCAAAATCAAAATTGTACTGGCATAATTTCCCACCACTGCATTAATTTATGTCCCTCTAAGATGAAATCTGAAACACCAAACTGAGCTTTTTCTCATTGATTAACCCAGATCAATTAGTGGGTGGAGATGCTATCACAGCTATCGTGGGGGTCTGTCTTACCTAAGTCTGATGACTTAGGTAAGACAGGTGACCCCCACCCACCCTGCAGGTGCCTGGGGGCAAGTCTGAGCCTGTTGTTATGCAGCCATTAGCTGTAACAACAGAGGATAAACCTGCCACCCAGATGCAGACTGAATTTAAACACATTTCCACTAATTACACTGGATTTTCCTGCACGACCCAAAGGGAAGTAACATAAGAGCACATTACAACATCAGACATGTTTATTTAGGGTGAAAACACATTTAAATAGATGTTTACAGTGCATACTTGAGCTTCTATTGCTGTTAATATTTCTAAATAGCATATTTGCAATGAAAGGAACTGTAACTGTTATCAGATTTTTTTTTATAGACTGCATCAAAGACTGATATCACTATTATGACCGTGGGAAGGACCAGGAATATTTAACTCAACAGTATTTCAAAACATTTGACATAAACAAAGCACGTGAATATACACCTCTGGAACATGTTTCCTCCAAAGTGCTAAAAATGGATTGTGAGGTCAGAGTGACTGACCCCATGGAGAAGAACCTCTTCCTTTTAAAATAGGAAAAATCTTTATTTATAAATCGGTGCCCCTCTTGGCTATAAATACATTAAAATAATTGTTTTGATTCAGTCTGCCTTTTTAAAGGTGTTTATCCAATGAATTTGATTTGGACATGTCAAAACATTATTCGATCTGTCTACCATGACTGTTTTAAATATACCATAGCCATCTCTTTTTGTGTATAAGTTGCTATTTACATATACATGTTTTTATTATGCATAGTTTGAGGATAAATTAAAATGTACGTCGCCTTCAGCAAAGAAAATACACAATATAAAGAGTCACCATTTTTTAATAAAGGTACAGTGAAGTTTAATGGGCCTCATCATTAATCAGAAGAGGCTAAATCATTTACAAACAGGATGTCCGAAGCATAAACCGTGCTCCAAGGCGCCATGTGTAACGGAGACACTGACATTACGTCCAGGCTATCCAGGCCAGGAAGCCGGGTCGAAGCCCTCGGCTGTGGACAGACAACGTTCTACTTCCAGGTGAGAAAATCCGCTGCTGTGAGCCCAACAGCATAGCACAAAGAGAGGCTGAATGAATAAAATGTGAATTTTGCCGTATTCAAATTTTATTGTGAAAAATTATACTATTTTATTTTAAGTAGTTTCAACATTTAGATGTTTGCTTTTTCTGAATCTTCAATCTTTGATTTAGAAAGTAAGCCATAAGTTAGATCATTTGAATGTGATTCTGCAGCCTGGATGAGAACGTTTCATCCAATGTTATCTGGAATTTGAAAATGTAATAAATACATGAGAAAATTAATATTTTCCAAAATTTATTTCTCAAAAGTGCAAAAGTATAAAAACACCTACAGTATATACATAAACTTAAAAATAGTGACTGTACAATATTTACTACCACATAATTAATTCATATCCCTGCAAGTGAGAAAAGGCAAAGCTAAACTAGTTATTTTAAAATATTCTATGGCTTTTTTTTTTTATCAGTTTATAACAGTTTTAAGAGGGATACAGTACATCAATCTTCTCCAAAGCTGCATTTTAAAATCTCATGGGCTTTCTGTGTCAGCAGTAACTGGATTTAAAACAACATATAAACAGTTTTCTTTTTCAAATTTAGCTACAAAGATCTGAGGTCAGCTCATGTGTCATGGCAGCAGGGTAACGGGGTGTGGGGAGGAGGTTAGGAGTTGTTGTAGTTACAGTAATACACAGCTGTGCTGGCGTCTGACAGCACTGATGATATGAGGCTCTCAGGTCCTTGCATGCCGGCCTCGTGTGGCCCGTATGGCAAACCTGTCATGTCCGCTCGTGCTGAAGAGGAACTCAAATACTGCTCAAACTCATTGCAGTCCACCTCAGCTAAAAGCTCGGAGTGCTGCATCTGCTCCACACTGTCTGTAGAATGGGGGTGAGAATCAGGTGGGGGGGAGAGCTGTCCTGCCCCTTGGCCCGGGTGCCGTTTTGGGTGAGTTGGGTTGCAGTGCTGGGTGTAGTACATGGCCAGAGGATTAGGGCATCCCATGTAGGAGGGGGGCAGGGTGGCAGACGGAGGAGGTTGCTCTGGAACTGAGGGTGGATGTCGGTGCAGGATAGGGTTGGAATGGGGGTCCTGGTGTGGATACTCTGCAGCCTGGGGGTGGTAAGTGTATGCAGACATCATGTGGCAGTCCTCCTGCGAATGCGGGGAGAAGAACATGGAGTCTGATTCTACAGCATCCAGCGGGGAGGTATCAGGAGTGGGGAGGCTGTAAGACTCATAAGAGGGCCCCCCAAGCGCCTGGGCATCACGGTAGTGGCTGAGAGCCTGGGGGGGCAGCTGGAAGCTGTGCTCATGGTAGCCCAGTCCCAGACTCTCCACACACATTCGGCCATCTCCAGGCATGGACACGGCCTGGTGATCAGACACACCATGGACCAGAAAGCCAGAGTCCAGCCTCTTAATCCTCTTCACCTGCTTCCGCCGCCTGGGCCGGNCCATGGACCAGAAAGCCAGAGTCCAGCCTCTTAATCCTCTTCACCTGCTTCCGCCGCCTGGGCCGGTACTTGTAGTTTGGGTGATCCTGCATGTGCTGAACCCGCAGCCGCTCAGCCTCCTCCACAAAGGGCTGCTTCTCTGTTACAGGAAGGGCTTTCCACGATTTCCCTGCAGGTCAAGAGGAGAGTGCACATCAGCGATCTGCCAACAGATACTGCATGCAGCCTGGTGATGTACTCAAAAATAGCTTGTTGCCATTTTAGGCTGCAGGGATTTGAGGTAATGTCTCCAAATACAGTAACTTTTAGCTACACCATGTAATGTTCTATGACCTTTACCAAAAAATGACTACATCACTACATCCATAAAGAAACTATTGTTGTCTAGAATATGAGAAAGATAAAAAAAAATCTAAAAATAAAACAAATAAAATCTAAAACATTCATGCCACTTAAAAATATTTTTGCTAAATTGCAGTGATGTATGCTCCGATTGAGAACCGTATTAAATTTGCATACCCAACATTTTGCTCAGCTCCGCGTTGTGCAGGTCCGGGTTTTGCTGCGCCAGTCTCTTGCGCTCATCCTTTGCCCAAACCATAAACGCGTTCATGGGCCGCCGGATCCGCGGTTCGCTCTTCCCACGATTCTGGTTGTTGCCGGAGCTGGACGCGCAGGGCTCGCTTTTCACTTTGGCGTCCCCGAGAGGACTCAGGGGGTCGGCCCACTGGCAGTGTCCCATTCCAGGCATCATGACTGACATCGTGCACCTTGCCTGGGTCTGATCGTCGCTGGCGTAACCCGCATCGGGACTACTCATCTCTGTCCAGCTGGGAGGTTTGGAGAGCCACCAGACAGCTCGCAGAGGTGATAATACTCTACTACTGATTACTTGCTGATAGATTAAAAATGAAAGTTACCACAGTTTAAATGGCTTTCAGAGTAGAATGGTATAATTATCACATCCATTAACCAGCTCTTGAAGCTTCTGAGACTGACCGGTACGAACTACTCAGCGCAGACTTTGAAGGTTGGAGCTCTATAAACGCACAGGCAGCCAATCACCAAGTGGTGGGAGTGCCCACTACTACAAAGGTGTAAAAAAAGTTCTGAGTTCTCCGCCTTCAGCCCTTGTTTGGAGCAGAGAGACCGTCTGAGAAAAGACTCAGTGTGAAATCCAAATGATTAAAAAAAATCCTCTTGCGCACAGATTTGAAATTGAATCCAGCAGTCAGCACTTAAAGATGAAATACTGCGAGACAGTGCAGGTTTGATTTTAAATTGCAAATGCTGATGATTTTACCCAAAAGTTGGAGCAAGTTGGGATTCAAGGAAGGAAACTGGTAAACTTTTTAGCGCGTTCATTTGGATTTGGACAGCTGCGGTCTCATTGGCCCACTTTAATTATCACCCCTGTATTTGACTCTCCGGGATGCTCAGACAGCAATACACGTGATATCAGCCTGTGTATTGGCAGGTTAGCAGTGTTAAATCCTGAATATCAGGTTTGCGCATGGAGTTAATGGCTCCCACTTTCGCAGCTTTACGCATCGTCTCGATGGAGAGACACTCTGACTGCAGCTTAATGAGATGCGCTGGATAAAAGGGCTAATTTCGGATTTAACTGTAGTGAAACACTATCAAGAGCAATCGAGATAGCTTAATAAGCACCACAAAGCTTTGAGACATGAGGCTTCTGACTGTGAAATGATGTGATACTGATGCTGATGAGCTTCTGACTCAGACTGTGACGCTCAAATGTCAAAAAAGTTTCTCCTGATGTGGGAACTTATCGATGGACTTCTGGGATGTAAATAAGCAAAACAACTGAAACAAAATGGAAAAAAAAACAAAACACATTCTTAATGAACTATTCCATGATTTTTGGGTATTTGGAGGGAATGGTGGCACATAAATAAGTTCTGGTGGCCTTATTGGTAAAATATTTTCTGTGTGCTATTTGACCTCAGTATTGGGGTATTATGTCTAAGCCAGTGTGAACTTGGAATTAAAGGACCATACCTCCCATTTTGCATGTTTAAGCCTAATATATTCAAATTTCATTTAGGTTATTGACAATCATTTCCCAAAGCATACTATTGGAATGGTGAATTAATTTGTTTCCCCTACCTTCCAGACTGCCATTGTTTCAGTTCATTCTGGTACGCTATTAAAATCAACTTGTTGATANTTTTTTTTTTTTTTTTTTTTTTTTTTTTTTTTTTTTTTTTTTTTTTTTTTTTGAAGTTTCATAATTTTAGCATTTAAGCACAATACAAACTGCAGAGTGAATGTATGTCTCCACTGGGGGATATAGTTCCAAAAGAAGACCTGCGTTTATCGAAAAAGTTAAACAACTGTGTCTTCATAAG
Organism: Lucifuga dentata; assembly: GCA_014773175.1. Taxonomy (NCBI): domain Eukaryota; kingdom Metazoa; phylum Chordata; class Actinopteri; order Ophidiiformes; family Bythitidae; genus Lucifuga; species Lucifuga dentata. Next base: position 211,669 of record VXCM01000045.1, on the reverse strand, counting down.
GCTGTGTGACTATTAGCATGCGAAACATTGATTTTTAAGGTGGGTGTATCGCTTGAATATTTGATTCTGAAAGATTAAGAGATTTTGCAAAATATCAGGAAAGCTGAAATA
>VXCM01000045.1:189433-211472 GCA_014773175.1 Lucifuga dentata | reverse complement strand
CCCCCTTTTTTTTTTTTTTGCATTGGCCTAAAACATCCCTCCCTGAAACTTGAGGTAATGTCAGATGACATCATCCAGCAGCCAAATATGAAATCTATTACATCTTATGATGCATGATGATTTTTTGTGTTTCTTGTTTTTCATGTCAGCATGGGGACAGTGAAAAGGTTGACCTGACCTGTTGCACCTCTGTTCCCAAAGATCCTGACTTGGTGTATTTATGTAGGGGAGAATGAAGCCCTGTTTGTGGTCAGAAATCCAAACATCACACACAGGCTGCAGGGATCCTTATCAGTGTTGGCAGACCTTAACCTGTCAGCTCCGTCTTTTCTCCGCCTGTCCTCAGATCGTTCTCATCACACTGTGGAATACGGTCCCATACAGCATGTCAAACCGGAGCCTTTCCTCTGACATATCAAAAGGAGCTGACAGAAATATGGGAGATACTCATGCAACCTTTTAATGCCCTGTGCAGTCGCTAGCACGGACTCCAGAGCTCACAGTGGTGACCCGCTGGGGTTTGGCGGGTGGTGGGAGGGTTATTGGAGGGTGGGGGGGTCCAAGCACTGGGACAGGATCTGGACTATAATACTGTCATCATCTATTTTACTACTGATGACCTGATAGGGTTTTCCCCATACAATCCCAAGAGAGAAAAACTCTTTGTGCATACGTGTGTGTGTGTGTGTGTGTATGTGTGTGTGTGTGTGTGTGTGTGTGTGTGTGTGTGTGTGTGTGCATTGGCGTATCAGAGGTGGATAGTAACTCAAGTACTGCACTTAAGTAGAATTTTGAAGAAATTTCCTCAAGCACTTCCATTTTATGTTACTTTCTCCTTCTACTATTCTACAAGTACAATATTTCAAAGGGAAATATTGTACTTTTTTACTCCAATACATTTACCTGAATATAGTCACTAGTTTCTTTGCAAATTAAGCCTTTAAATTCACCATGAGATGAGCTCAATACTATTGCTTTTGTCAGGTAAAAAACCTTGTATGTCAGCCTTGTTACTTAAGTAATTTTTAATGCAAGACGTTTACTTCTTATAGAGTATTTTTACTTTTAGTAGTTTCTCATAAGCAAAGGGTTTGATTACAGCTGGTGAACATGTGCATTTGTGTGTGCATGGACATGTGTTTGTGTAAATGTGTATGTGTGTTGACATGGGTGTGGATATTTTAGTGTACTCTCTCTCTTTCTCTCTCTGTGTGGGAGTGAAAAATCCTGACTTTTGATGGAAGAAATGGAAGAAGTCATAAAGTCTGGAGTCGCAGCCACATTTCCTCTACAAGGTGAGGTTCAGAGTCAACTCAGAGGAGCGGAGGCGGGGGGTGGAGGGGNCCCCCCCAGTCCCTCACCCATCCCTCCACTAAGTCCCCCACCCCGTGCCTGGGGAGTCTGGAGCTGGGTGGGGGCCAGGGCTCTCGACGCCAGCCTCTGGACTCCGCGCTCAGGGAGAGGTCACTTGGCTTGCTTACACAATGGCATTATCTCAGTTCCAGCCATGGCTACTGCAGCGGTGAGCACTTCCTGTCCCTCTGCAAGCACTTCCTGTCCTTGGCGTAGCAGCACAAACTGTCCGCCTTCCAAGCGAGTTCTGAAACACAGTTTGAGCTGCTGGTCGCCAGTCTTGCTGTGTAAATGTCTGTGGGTGGCTTTCTTGGGAATTGCACAATGTGTTTGCTGGCTCCTTTGTGCCACGCAGCACGGCAGTGGTGTTAGTTTAAATCACTGGGACGGAAGATATATATATGTTAGCACTCTGCACTGATCCCCTGAGTTACTCGAGCTGTAAAGGCTGAACTTGGACAAAGCCACAGAAGGGCAAAGTGTTCTGTGTTCAAACAATACAGTTAATTAGGAGTATTCTGAAAATCTTTAGACATCAAAGGTCACACTTAACATAAAATCTTCAGATTATAATACATTGTCTATATCGGTCGTAGATACTTTTTGTGATGTCCCATTCTAAAATCCAATGAGTCAACATTAAATTCCTATTAAACCTGTGTTAATCAAAATTTTTGATTGGAATATTTATATTCTGCTGAGCAAAGTTCTATCAGCTAAAAACGCTTGGTGGGGACCTAAAAGCTAAAAAGATAGTGATTGACTTTCAGGTGGACAGAAACGCAAATACTATTGAATGCTATTTTCTATACTATTTTCTGCCCCCTAGTGGAAATTCTTTGAACAGCTTTGAAATGTTGTTTCCATGTTGGCCCAAATTTTCTTCCTTCCTCCTGGTCTTTGTGGTATGCTAGCATTAGCATCAAAGGTCTACAAAAATGCTTTAGCATCAGGAAAGCAATGCTTTGAGTTAGCTTTAGTCGCTTACCTGCAGATTAGCATCAGCCTTTCAGAGCAATTTCGCAAAATATGTATAAAAAAAATAGTTTGCTGATGAATAAGAGAACTCTGAATTACAGTTATGTGTATACTTTGTGTAAAATGTAATTTTTAAGAGTGAATAGGAATTTTAGCAAAGGCTAATTCTGTCAGCGTTAGTTGAAGCTTTAGGTCTGAGCTCACCAAAAAGAGAAAGCTAAAGGCTTTTTTGCATTATACAAAAACAGAGGAAGGCTAAAAGCTTGGACCACAACAGAGACACCTGGAAGCTACTCACCAAACACATTTCCTTAGGAGCTGGATAATGTACTGCTAGGAAAAAAATGAGCAAAATAAATTGAAGGTGATACAGTGTTGGATCTAATTGGAGGTGTGCAGACATCTGTCATTATCAGCATTGAGATAGCAAATGTTTAGACTGCCTGATTAGACTATGGCTTCTTCTAACACCTGCTATGGAGAGCAGGAGGTGTTTCAGGGTGGGGGAAGGGGCTCATCATGAGGATGGAACGTGGAGGTTAAGGAGGGACCACATAGCAGGTGTGCAGAGAGAAAGAAGGAGAGAAGCTTCTTGTCTGAGATGGATTCTGTTAATAGAAATCACACCTTTCTCAAGGCTTGAACATTTGGAGGTTCAACATTAATGATGTCACTGGTAATAAAATGATTTTCTATTCTACCATCAACTGTCAGTCAAGCTGTGCAGAAACTTGTTGAGGACCAGCGACATTGCGTGAATGACACATAAAAAGGATTCTGAATTCCACTATAGAAAAATACTCCATTATAAGTAAAAGTTCTTTAAAATTCTAGTTAAGTAAAAGCATGAGCAGTATAATATAGTTAAAGCACTCATTGTAAAGAATGGAACAAAATTTTACAAAACTGGAGATGCAAAGTTTGGAATGAAATACAAAAAATTTTGGATTAACAAAAATGATCTCACTACAATATTTTTGAGTTTATTCCATGTTGAATGTCAAGTTTTAATCTGCCAAGTCACTTAGTAACTGCAGCCATCAGATAAATGTCGTGGAATAAAAATCATATTTCTGTCTGAAAAGGAGCAGAATTTGAAAAACTCCCAAAATGGATATACTCAAGTAAAGTACCTCAAAGCTGTAATATTTAGTTACCTTCTACTCACTAACTTGAAAATCACACCATGTAGGTGGTTGCAGGTATGAGAGATCACCCACAGGTTATGGTGGTTAAATTAGATCAGATCAAGATGTGAGAGTTCACTTGTTTTTGCCCCATGTTACTCTGCAGGACTTGTTGGTCACAGAAATTAGGACTTGAAATTCCTGCACATGACACTAAAAAGACAGAAACTGTCACACACGCTTCAGCTGCTGCTGTCTTTTCCTCACACACACAAAACACACATGTTTTTAAGTGTTATTGGTGGTAGTTTTCCCCCTCCCTCTGGGGATTGCTGGGAAAGTTTGTTTGCCTGTGAGCTCACACCCCAACCCTGAAGAAAGTGTAGCACAGGGATGTTGTCTGCCTCAGACAAGCAGGGGACACAGAGGAAACAGTCTCCACTCTCATCTCATTGTTCTAGAGGCGTTAATCTGTCAGAGATCTGCTGGGAATCAGGTGGGAATCTCCTTGGCCCTGTCGTGTTTATTGGCCAGTCTGCACGCTAAAGAGAACATTTTGATATCCTTACCTCGCCATCCTGCCTGACTGATGTAAATTCGCTGATGAACCTATTTACCTCTGCTGGTTGGTTTGGAGATGAGCTCTTCATCTTCTTCACTTGCCCTCATTCTTTGTATGCTTTCTTAAACTGAATTGTAGGTCCAAGACATCTTTAATTTTCCTTTGGGATCTTCGGAAACTGACCTGAGGGTTTGTGCACAGCCAGGGCTCAGCCAACAATAAAACGGAAGCAGCAAGTAAAATAATCAAAGTCTCTTTCCTGAGAACATTAATGGTGCTGTAATTTTATTCAGGCAACTTACAGGATACAACATTATAGGATGTGAAGGATCTCATATTAGGCTTTGAATCAGGGAGATGACAAACATGGCATAGGAGAGATCTTTGCGCATTTTCTAGTGAAAATATTAAGAGTTAATTTTCTAAAATGATATATATACTGTATATGAAAGGCAAACATCATTATTTGTAGTGAATTTGTAATGTAAGTTTACTTATAATTTAATTACATGGAGAATCCATTTCAGAAAATTAGTTCAATTTAGTATTATAAATTATCATTATCTTGCATTAAAATGTGTTATTCCTCAAAAGACCATACCACTGATTTTTCATGTTTTAGACCATTTATTAAAATTCACATATACTTTACATGACTGCTAACAATTTCCAGAAATGCTTTCTTATGCTGCTTTTTTAAATGTGGTTTTTCCTACTTTCCATGCAACCATTGGTTTCCATTCATTTCGATATGGAAATTAATTACCTTTAAACAGAAATGTATTTTTGTCTGAGTTAAATAATTGTAAATGTAAAACTGTAAAATAAATAAATAAAATAATAATAATAATAATAATAATAATAATAATAATAATAATTGTTAAAAAACATCATGCATTTCAAATGTTGAATGCCATGCAACAGTTATAAATTATAGATGTGCTAATTGATCTTCCTTTGGTATGGATAAGAATGAAAAGGAATGGTTGACTGGAAGTTTGGAAAAATATACTTGGAAAAAATCTGCAGCACGCTCTTCAAAATGATGGCAGTAATGTAAAAGATATATGATTTGTTGGAGGTAAGATAGCAAAAACATCATTATGGTTCTTTAATTCCCCTTGATTTTCACCCTTGGTTCTCATTTTAAACTGTATTCCCACTTATTTATCCATGGGGAGAGAACCAAACAAAATCTATAAATAGAAGTTCTTGATTGACTGGTGAAAATTACCGTTAGTAAGTGGGGAAAGGGAAAACCCAGGTTTCTTCAGCGAAACAGGGAGGTCAGTCACACAGGAGAGCCGTCGCTTTCATCTCTTCACTTTTACTGACCTGACCTTCATACTCCCCAGCAGTGACCAGCACAATGTCACGACTTGGACTAATTGAGACCTGTGTTTATCATTTTTATGACTTTATCCATGAAGACAGAGCTATGGTGTGCTTCCTGTTCTCCAGGTTCCTTCTCAGAGCGATCACATTACTAGGGTCGACCTCAGCTCCCATCTCGCCTCGGCATTGTTTCCACTGCAATGACCATTCCCAAACTGATAAGACTTGTCTATTTTGGTGCTTTTTTTTTTTTTTTTTTTTTTTTTTGCATGAGTGATTTGTCCTTGACATATGAGTACAAGCCTAAAATAACTTTTTCTTTCGTTGCTGAAATAGCACACAAATATATGCAAATAATTTTTTAAAAATCAGGAAGAACAGCAATTTGAACTCATCATCTGTTTGTCTGGTATGATCATACTGTCAACTCTACATAAAAAAGCTCCTACCCCAATAAATACCCCACATGTGTACCAGCAATACTAATGCCAAGCCAACAAACACCTGAAGCCATGTTTCTCATTTTCATCGCTCATACAATTCCTGCACTTAGAGGCTTTGTGATACAATATAATAAGGAACCGTTTTGCAAGTGTTGGTGAGAAAACAAATGATAGATTATGTTTAAGCAGCATTATTGTTTTCCTGACAACCAACAGCCACATAAATACTGCCCTCCACAACTTGACCTGCATTCGACCCCTCCGCCCAGAGAAGTCCCTCAATTCATCTAATCCGTTTTGCAGCAACATGATGCAGTACGCCACTGAAGTGCTGCACAATATAAATACACACAATATTTAAACTCTGAATCTGGTTAATTACTAATCAGATCATCAGACTGGGCTTTAAAAATGAGAGGAGAGACAGTGAGGCCTTTGTATGTGACAATCAGGGTGTGAATTGATTCCTCAGCCACTCAAACACTCTCAGTCCTTTCATGTGTGGCCTTTGCCTTGTTGAGGCGCTAAAGCGTCACAGCAGAACAAAACAGCGATACCCTAAGGGTGCTAACGGGACACCGTGTCAGCCAAGGTGACCAACGTCAATCAATAACGTGTGATCAGTGCCATCGCGCCTACCAAGAATCTGGATCAATAGAGCTAAGCAAGAGGAATGGTTACCTCTCTCTCTCTCTCTCTCTCTCTCTCTCTCTCTCTCTCTCTCTGTCAAACAGAAGATAAGAAATGGGCTGTGCATCTTCAATACAACCCTGAAGGACATTATTCATATCCTGAGCTGTAGTGCAAGTGTTGATTGATAAGTTCTGAGCCCGACACTGAAGATGAGAGTGTGGGCCGTAATGTGTTCATTCAAGCTCAGTTATGACAACTTCAAGTTCCAGAGGTAGCCGAGACTGTGAGTTGTGCGTGAGATGGACAAACTCGGCCAAAGTGCAGTGATTATGTACTTGCTGGCTGTCAGCCATGTTTGTGGCTTTGAACTAGCTCAGCATCCACCATACTCACCTGATTTGGCCCCTCAGACTTTCACCTCCTTCCAAACATGACAAAGGCTTTGGCAGGACCCCTTTTTTGGCTCAATTATGCCATTGTATAAGCTATTGAGAAGTTTTTGGACACTAGGGTCCAAATTAATTAGTCCTTGTGTATCTGAAAACAAAAATCACGAGATGTGGTAATACAGGATTTTTTTTATAGTTCTTCTTGCAGTGACATACAGTAATACACCTGCCATTTCTGGAGATTACAGAACAAATACTCCAAAACTCATTTCTACAACTTCCTCTTAGGCACAGTAACTTCTCTTTTAATGCACTGTGGTTAAAAACTCCTTAAAACCTTTTTTTCACATTTCAACTTCAGCAATGCATGAGTTTTATTTAATGGCCGCACTGTCGTTGCATTGTTGAATATACAGATCTGATACTGCTCTTAATGAGATATATGTTGGGTGCATTTACATTAAAGGCTACAGTAAACTGAGTCCCTGTTGTCTTTCATTGTGCTAAAGTGAGAGAAATGACTGAGGAATGCACTGTGTTGTTTTCACACAGCTGTGGTTTTATGGAGGAAATGCTCTGTGTGTGAGTGCTTCCTCCCTGTCTTGTTCCTTTTATGCTCATGGCATATAGAAACAAGTATCACTGATAGGAAGAACCTACCCACCTTTAGATGAATTTATATTAATTTTCCAATGCACAATGAGATTATTTCTACAGGATGACTAAACTTCCCTCAAATGAGCGTCCCATTAAAGTAACTAAACTGAAAGGCAGATGGTTGGGTGTAAAGTAATGATGGTGTGGAGTGAAAAAAAATCAACCAGAGCTGTGAACAATTTTCTTTCACCTTTTTTTAATTTCCCATTTTTTATTTCACATATGAGAGCAAAGTGAGGGCTGATGCTAAAGCATGTTCCTAAAATATCTCATTAAAATGGAAACTTCAGGCTGTATTGAGGTTTTTTGGGGGGTGAAATGAGTGAAATGTTCACACCAATATCATTTTATCAATAAATTATCTTTCCTATCTTAAGCTTTAAGGGTTCCTGTGCTTGATTAAACATCTCAGTGTCTGAGTTCACCTGATGCAGATTATCTCCTCTCGTCATTTCCACACAATGGTCGGGGTCACTATCAACTCACTATCAGCCTCCATGTACGCCAAAAGGACAGGGTAGCCTCAGAGACAAGTAGGCTTGTGTTAACTGTGTTTTACTGTAAGTTTAATTTCAGTGAATGAGTAAGCAAATACATGTACTTAATTATAGTGCTTTACTTTAGTATTTCCATTTTATGCTACTTTCTTCTGTTAACTCCGCTACATTTACCTACCTGGCTGTAGCTGCAAGTTACTTTGCAGATTAATACTTTAACATAATTATGAGATAAACTTTTATTGGGTAAAACCTTTTATCTACTGTAATGGTGCAATTTTTTTATACATTATCTTAAGGTTTCAGAAGAAAAAAGAAATTGAAAAATGTATTTTATTGTAGAGGAGCATGTGATCCGTCAACTGAAATGACCTGAAAACATGAATGTCTCCATAACTGGATTAACAGGGTTTTCTCATGAGAGGGAGAAAAACCCTGGATCCCACTTTTTTGGGGGTTGAAATATTTTGTACATTCAGGTAGGGTGACTTTTAATTGTTTTTCCAATTATCATTGTATTTGAATTCTTCTTGCACCTGACGTCAGCTGATCAGCATCCCTCCTGTGATATGATAACATGGGAAAAGCTCCTATCAGGGAAACTCGGGAAAGTCCCTCCTGATATCATCACAAACTGAATCCAGCCTGCTACCTGTGCTGACCAACCCCAGTGTACAAAACAATGGAGATCCCAGAGGACGCCATGCACAGCTGAATAATAACATCCAGATATTCTGATCGATGCCCATCAAGCAGACTTTGAACTTTGCAATAATTGTTGCAGTTTGTGCAGCAGCAGCGAGTTATGAGTGTTTGGCTCAGTACCATCCAAAACATATGTTATCGCTGTGGGCTGTGGAGTATATGGGCCCTTATCAGATGGCCTTGTGGCCTTACAATAACACAGACTCTATCGTGCCTTAGCAGACCTGAAGCTGGCAGCAGTGTCATAGAACAACAATAAATACAGCAAGCAAGCCATGCACATAATTGACACACACTCAAGATGCTCCTAAATTCATTAACCTTTTCAACTCTGGGAACTGAGTATCTTCAATTTATTTAACAAAATGCCATTAAATTGCATCCTTAAGGGAATCAGTCAAGAGTCATTTACATTTCATGGTTCTTTTCACATGCATGACCCATGTGAACATGCACAAAAGGCATCCTAAACATTTCCCCAAAATTGAGCCGACACATTTGGTACCTTTGGAAGATCTGGGTTAAATCAGAAATGACATGCCAGTATTAAAAATTGTGTGAATGTAAAAATTCATTGAACTAAGGATGATTTTAAGAAGCTGGCATCATCACTGCCATCTAGCATACATGCAAACCTAAAACCAAAAACTTTGTCTTGTTTTTAAAGATCAATGTTAAACTTTTAAGGCCATGTCTGAATGAGAATGACCCTCTTATGTGACTTCACAGCATCTCTTGTTTCTGCACTATGAGAAGATTTACTGAGTAAATCAAAGCCACTGATTTCCTCAGCTCATAGGAAAACCCCTTGGAGGAGAATGAGTTGATAATGTCCTAGCGTGCCCACAGCTTCCTTTCAGATAAATAAATACACACAAAAAAAAAAAAAAAANAAAAAAAAAAAAAAAAAGCCTGACCACTTCAGATTTATTGTTCCTCTGTAGGCTGTGAAGTAGAGGAAAATTTGTTTATAATAAATAAGTCCATTAACAGATTTGGCCCAGGTGGGTGACAGGGTCTCTGTGATATCTGCTCCTCTCACCCCCCCACAGGCCCTGTACACCCCAAAGGGCCCGAACACTTCCATTTAAGGCAGTGATGGCCAAGGAAAAGGGGGCTGCAGAGGTTAGCATTGGTTTGACTAGGCTGAGACCATGTCACGTTTTCTGGAGTGATAAGAGCAGGAGCAGGAAGCGGTGAGAGGGCAGGAAGGAAGAGAGAGCTTAGGTCTGGAAGGAGAGAGAGAGAGAGAGAGAGAGAGAGAGAGGAGGAGGAGGAGGAGGAGGATGTAGGAGAAAAGGGTGAAGCAGGAGAATAACTAAAAATTCAAAAAGGGTCCAAGGAAATATACCAAATCCAGAATGTGTGTGTTGGAGATATATTTTTGCTGTGTGCACGTTGCACACAGGCAGGTGGGGAAAGAGGGAGGGCACACTGGACTGAGTTCTCTGCTGGGAAATGCAGACGGAACCTAGCTGGGGTCCAGGCGGAAGTGAATAGATGACTAAATTTGGTGTGAAAGCCCACACTAACATACACCTGCTTCCCGCAATCAAAGAGAACACACAATGATGACGATATCAAGCTGTAAGCTTTTGTCTCGCAGCAGAGCTGAAGCTGCAAAACGTGCTGATAAGAAGAAAAATTAAGCCTCTTAACTTTCCTAAAGTCTGCATAAAAATGTTTTGGTCCCATCGCTTCTGAATCGGACTTGTAGATTATCTGCAATATATGTTTTTTTTTTGGTTTTTTTTTTGTATATATTTGAATATACACAAGAAATTTAGTTCTAATCTCGATCTAATCTAATTTTAAATAAAACCGTGTTCTATTTTCAGATGATATTGTGCAAATAAATTACATTAAATGAATTAAACTTCATGAGACAGCTCCTTTGTTTGCCACTATGGAAAGCAACTAAGTACATTTTCTAAAGTACTCAAGTACTGTCCTTTCATCTTATTTCTGTCATTGTTTCCTTCCTTCTTTTTAATTTTCTTTCATTTTCCTCTTCTGTCTTCCCTCATTTCTATCCTTCCTTTCTCTTTGCCTTCTTTTCCTTTATCACCCATTATGACAGGGCAACAAAACTATACTCTTTTTGACTAAATATTTTTATTTGCATGCTTTCAGGACCTTTTCATTTGAAATGGAGTATTATTCCATCATAGTAGTGCTACTTTTACTTAACTAAAGGATTTGAGTTCTTTTTCCACCACTCTCAGAAAACTTTCAATTTCTTTTGAGTCGTGGATTTTGTCTTACAGAAGCACCAAATCAAAAAAAATGGGAGCCAAGTTCAGCATTTGAGAAGCTCCAGGTGAGAATGTCAGAAGCTGCGTACCACCACACACTCATCTTTTCCCTTTTTAATCAATCTGTTCATCTAAAAAGGATTTCTCTATTTTCAGATTTTAATCCAGTGCCTGTGTTAATCTCTAAAACTCAGGGATTGGAGGAGGGGATGGACCGGGCTTCAAAGCCACTCATCTTCACATTTGCACCCACAAACGTCAAGGCGACCAATAAATCAAGCTTCCATAATGCTTCTCTGAAAATTAATTTTGTAAAGCTCATGTAGGTCAGATAGTTGCTGTTGGTTTGGTTGACTTCCAGGCATTAAAACATGTTAGGAAACAAGAGTAAATAATGGTTGTGCTTCAAGCAGGTTTGTGTTGTGGTGTGTGTGTGTGTGTGTACATGTAGTGTACATCCCTCTTTAGGGGATGTACACTACATGCAAAATTAGTCATAAAACGTGGAGTTTTAAGGGAAATACAAAAAAAAAAAAAAAAAAAAAAAAATTAAATAAATAAAAAAATTCATTAAATAAATTCCAGCAAATTCATATTCATCACGTCACATGTATCAGACCAGAACTGATTTACTTCTTCTGGCTTTTACAGATGGATTATAAACGCTGTCTGTGTTGGACAGCGAGTACAACAAAGGGAGCCCTCTACTGGAGTTCTCAGGTACTACACATCACTATTACAGTCTGTAATGATGAAGCTTTATTCAGTCACCTGCTGTTTGAATTGGCTTAATTTCTCTATACATGCAGCTATGTGACATAAAAGTGCTATTTTCAGAATCATAGGTATCCTTATATCCATTATTTTTACTTCTGATGCACAAATATACAGAGCATGTCACATTATTTAATATGCAGAATTCTTCAGAAAAATCAGTTTTATATTGCAGGTGATTACATGCAGAATTACATGATTTTCAACATTCATAATGTAGAATCATATGCTAATTTTGATGGCAGCTACCTGCATATCGAAGACTATTTTTGAGTTTTGAGATTCAAGTTATTTGTTATGACTTCCTGTCCTTCACATCTTTAAAATGTCATTATTTGGGTTTAAAGGACCATACTGGTGGTTTTGCATGTTTGTGCCCAATAAATACAACTTGCATACAAGTTACATTACTGCCAACCATTTCCCCAAAAATACTTCAGTGTGGTAAGTTTTCGATTTTTTTTTTTTTTTTTTTTTTTTTTTTTTTGTTACGATCATCCAGGCACCTATTGGTTTTGGTTTATTCCAGTAAAAATAAACTAGTAGAGACTTGAAACATGATTGAGATAGGTAATCAATCACAGCAAACCACATGCTGTTATTTTGTTGACAAAGTTTCTTAATTTAATCAATCCAGCTACATGGAAGAAAATGTATGTCTCCACCAGAGACTATAGTCCCAGGAGAAAACTTCTTTTACCAGAGAAATTAAGGTGACCATGCCTTCTACATGCAAATATGCATGTTAGTAGATGAAACATTGAAGTTTGAGGTGAGCGTATCACCTGAACAGTTGATTTTGAAAGATTAGGGGATCTGGCAAAACAACAGAAATACGGTTTTATTTTGGAAACTTGTTGGAAATAATATAACACATATGCAGTGTTATTTAGTGGGCTCCAACATGAAAAACCACCAGTGTGGTCCTTTAAAATCAAGTTTCCTTGCATCTTTAACCAGAAGAGTCAGGTAGTCTAGCCTCTGCTTGCCCTCTGAGGGTCTTTATTAGAGGTCTATTACTGTAAAGCTGCTATCAGCGATTGGGGGTCTCCCTGGCTGCCACTAAGCAGTAAATAAATATGAGCCTATTGTATTCTTATAGCTAACTGTCCTTGCACTCCCATGCTAAGCAAACGCTCACATACAATGGGAGGCTGGACTGCCTTGTCATTCCTGATCGCCTTAGATTGCTCCTCTAGATCCTCTGCCTGGGAAAGTGGCGGCGAAGGAAAGAGGAAGCAACAAAAAAGGGACATATTTTATTATGTTGCATGCCAGGATTTAGTCATAACTATATGCCTCTCACGTTTTTCTGCAGCAACAAAGTCAAGTCAATGACATCATCTGACTAATGTGATGTAAAATCACAAATTTATTGTGGTTTGCGGTAAACAAATTTGCCTGTTTGCTTGCAGAAAATCTGTCATTTGTGTGAGTATTTTCTAACTGGAAAGATGAAAGAAAGAAACTGAAAGTTGTGCCAGTTTCTGGCCACCCCAGGTTGGTGGAGCTTCCTCTTCAGTTTCTCCACAGGAAGAGTGTTGACAGGGCTGCATGGACTCACTCAGTTCCTTACTTGGAGGAAAAAAGTGAGGCCTTGAGTGAGGAGGGGTGCGCAAAGAAGCCCCCAAGGGACAGTATTATTCAGGCCTGCATGCCTCTGCCCCATGGGTCTGGGCATTAGCCTGCCAGTACTGGGCCGAGGCGGACGCTGCCATCCTGTAATCACCGATGACATACACAAAGTAGTTTTCCAGATAGGTTTTCCTGTCCTTCCAGCTGCGAGTGGGGCAAACAGCACAGGAAGAATAACAGAAGTCGCAGCCAGGCTCAGAGAATGTGGCCTTTACAAACACAGCACAAATAAAAAGTTAAAAGGCACACTGCTCTCCTCCTGAGAGCCTCTGAGCGAGGGAAGTGAGGCTACGTCCTGAGAGAAGGTTCAACCTTCCTCAACACCCCCACAGACTCAACAATACCCTGCCAATCAAACCCTGTGCTGTTTATGCTCAGTTACCTGCCAGGGTCAGCACTCCAACCTGATTTCAGGTCTACATTTTGATCCAATAGGTAAAAGATTATTTTTTTTGGATAAGAAAAAATAAGATTAGATTGTGTTAAACAAGTTCTTGAGACTTTTGTGATTTCCTTTGCTTCATATCTGGACCAGAGCCACTTCACCTGCAATTAGCTTTATACAAGCCATCAAGTCAAGTGTCAAATTAAATTTTTCTGTAGCTTAATATCACATACAATGTCTCATAAGGCTTTACAAGTGAAGCCAAATCAAGTCAAGTTTATTTGTATAGCCCAATATTACATATAATGGTGCAAAGGGCTTTACAGGCCCACACATCAGCTCAAGCTCTCTATGAAGACAAGGAAAAACTCCCTAATAAAAGCTTATCATATATGGGAAAAAATTGGAAGATACCTTGGGAGAGACCATTCAAAGAAAGATTCCCTCTCCTTGAATGGCCAGGTATGCAATAGGAGCTGTAGGTGGGGAAGCAGCCAAATTTCAGAGAGAAATAATGATGTAACAATATGGAAAGATATAAATACAGCAACTGAGCCATGATCCAATAAGAGGATCTCGAAGCCATAAAAATTAAAAATGAAATCATAAAGTCAGTGAGGAGAGTACTATGATGGAGTCCAGGAATTAGTCAGTCCCCCATTTTCCCCTGTTAGCAGTAGAATGGGGGGAGGGCCCATCATGCAGGACCTCCAACATACTCTACTCCACTTAAGGTGAAGAGACTTGTCAGCTTATAACATGGTGATTTTATAGCAGCTTAGCACACAGAGTTCTGACTATCAGGCTCCGGCAGCTTGTTGCACACAGTCGTGGACCCGCTGAGGATCCTGGTGAGCTGTTAGGCTCAGCCTGCTAAGTCAATCAGCAGATGTGTGAAAGACGTCACGTCAGCACCAATAACAGGTGCCCACTGACAAGCACAAGGAGGTCGACGAGATGGCGGGATTGTGTCTTTAATGGTGTATTTCACTGTATGGAAATGCTATGCAGTCACAAAAACACGCTAACTGCATATATCGACTGATATGATCTTCTAACAACCTCTACGTCCTCCACGCTCATGCACATACTAACACAAACACGCACATGTACAATTGCACTAATTATAATGTAACACAATACATCACGGTTCCTATTATTGTGTTCTTCCTAATCTGCAGATATGGAACCTTTAACACCTGAGAAAGCTTTAGTAACGACTATTTCACATTGATTAACACATGACGTTCGAAAACGTAAATGAGTGAGAAGATGACTGTTGATTGTAGTCGGAGGTTTTCGTTTTATTCTAGTGAAAGGAGGCTGGGGAGAAAGCAGTGAACATGATTTTACACTCATGATGTTCACACATGCATGCACGCACGCATACACACACACACACACACACACACACACACATACAGACAAGCTCATGTACAGTACATACTCAAACACTGACTTATATGACAGGAGACACAGGAAATGGTGACACTATTTCCAGACAAATAATCTAATAGGAATGATGTGATGATAGTTATATTAATATATACATTATATATGCATGTATTTCAATAAAAACACACAAACATACATACACACACTTCACTTTGAGGGTTGTGTGTGTATGTGTTAATCATCCTGTGAATGTTTGTTGACAGATGTCTGATAAGAGTATTGTATCTGCTCAGCAGGTCACAGACACACACATACACACACACACCCAGCCGTCCTTTCCTATTCAGCATCTGGCCATCACTGGCTGTCTGCATCTCGGCTGCAAATATGTCATATTAACCACAGACGATTCTTCTGTCAGTTTCTGCATGAATGAGATCTGATCCCTCTCCTATTCATCTTACCTGTATAAACGCCAAGTGTGGATCCCATCTGAGCTACCACAGATATTCAGGATGCAAACCTATGAGACGCCACTGCGGGTCTGCCCTGACGAGGTTATTGCAATCTGATAGGCCCAGTTAGTGCTTGATTAGACCGACTCATAATGAAGTGCTGCTATCATATTCTGCCATCAGACGCAGACATTTGACCACAGAAAATGCTGCTCATGGGAAGTTTAAATATTGTTTTGTGGAATTTATGTTGTAAGATCAGGAGGAAACAATGAAACCTTCCTTCACTTTACTATTTCTTTAGGATCAGAAACTGTTGAGAGTCTCACTTCGTTGCTCTTCCTGTCTGAGTTTCCTCCTCAGCTCCAGACAGAGCAGACGACCCTGCAGGATAATACTTGGATGAGCATTATCTGCACACAGCAGCCCCAAATTTACCCAAAATGCAGACTGGACAGGAAGTCATCCATGACCTTCATGTGGGAGGTAAAAGAAGAAAACCTAATTATGGGTTACAAAATCTCAGGAATGTACCAAGAAAGTGAACACAAATCTATTTTTAGGTTTAATATAAACCGAAGCTATTCACAAGTCAATATTAGGCATACAGAGCTGGCATATTTACATATTTAATCTGTAACGAGGAAGGTATTTTATTGTTGAGGAATGTCTCTGACATGTTGGGATTCCACACATTCTTCATTGATGATAAGCTCAGCCATTCCTCAGTCAGCTCTACAGAACATCTGTCCCTGTTAAACTGGGTTTAGATGATAATATATTTTTACTTTTTTTTTCCCCACATGATAATTTTAATTATTACAAACTATTGATTTTGTGGCACTCATGAAACATTGATATTAAAAAAATAACCTGGGAAATAAAATGTATTTGAATATGTGATCTATTATGGAGATCCTACACCTCATTGTGTTGCATCAACTACTTAAAGGACCATACTGTCAATTTTGCATGTTTGAGCCTAATATATTCAATTTTTATACATGTAAAATTACTGACAATCATTTCCCAAAGTATACTACTGGAACGGTGAATTTTTTTTTTTTTTTTCCTACCTTCCAGACTGCCATTGGTTTCAGTTCATTCTGGTACACTGTTAAAATCAACTTGTTGATACTTGAAACATTCTTGGGATAGGTAATCCATCATCACCAACAAGATGTATTGGTGTTTTTTGAAGTTACATAATTTTAGCATTTAAGCACAGTAAAAAGCAGAGTGAATGTATGTCTCCACCGCAGGTCTTCTTTTCCCAAAAGAAGACCTGCATTTATAGAAAAATGTAAATGACCATGACTTCATAAGGCTGCATAACTATTAGCAGGCGAAACATCGATTTTTAAGGTGGGTGTATCGTTTGAATATTTGATTTTGAAAGATTAAGAGATTTGCAAAATATCAAGAAAGCTGAAATACAGTTTTATCCTTTCGGAAATGATTGTCAGTAATGTAACATGTATGAAAATTGCATATATTAGGCTCAAACATGCAAAACTGGTCAGTATGGTCCTTTAAGCCATAAAAGGACCTTATTTTGCTGAGAGATTACAATGTGATGACACACCAAATAATGAGCTTCAGGAGAATAATGGAGATGCTCTGCTTCCACAGCTGTTTATTGCTGATCATATTTTCAATGTTATCCAGTTTTTTTTCCTTTAGGAAATTCCTACAACTGTCCATTAATTGTTACTAAGGGACCCAAAAACAATTACAAAAACAACGTTAACCAACCCCTTTTAACTTAATGTTATTAAAACAGGAAAAATTCAAAAGAATAAGCATGTGAAGAAAGATGTTTTGTCATATTATCATGTGTCTCTCACATACCAGATATCTTTGAAGCACACTGTATTACATATTGCAATGTTTTGTAATATTGTCATGGGAATAGAACTGACGTCAGGTTTCTTCCTCTCATTCAGCTGCTGTTAGATTGCAGCATTTGAGCAAAGCAGATCGTCACATTCCTAATCAGCTTGTTTGCTCTCTGCAGGCTGAGTCTCCTCCTCAGTCCCCATCCATTTCCTTCCAACACTTTCAGATCTGATTTCCATCACTGAATCATAATATTTCCTTGTGTTTGACTCATTTCCAAGGGATGCAGGCTGTAATGTCTTTGGAGAACCTGACACGGACCTGAGCAGTCGGCCTCTGACCTACATATGCATCCAGGAGAGAGAAGCTGACAGAGAAAATATAGGGCAGGGAAGTAAACATTATCCGAAATGGGTAAACATTTGGTAGCCAAAGTTAAATGGGTTTGGATATGTTGATTTTCATCATATTTTTAGAGCCTTTGTGAAATGTTTTAAAATGAAACAGGAAGTTGGGAAGTTTATGCCCATGGCGCCCACCCTGTTTCCATCTCTCAGCTAAGAAAGACACAGGAACGCATATTAAACGGTGTGTCAACACTTTTGCTTCTGCCAGCGGTGGATGTACAGCTCCTATATTGTTTAATATAGCAGATATGATTTCATTTGCAACCACTGGACAATTCATATTATCAAAAGAAAATTACTTCAGGTTTAAATTATTTCTATCATTTAATCCCACTATAAGCAGTAACCATATGACTAATAATAAGGACACAAGCATTAAAAGTTGAATGAGTAATTTATTGACGTACACAATACCCTTATTATTTAAGAACACAACTTGTCAAAAACAATATTGCACTTGTGTAAGTGATACACTGAAAAATAATACTAATAAATAAATTCACAGTGTGGTCTTATGAGAGTGTGGCTGCTCTGCTAATAGATGTTGGGATCCACTGAATCAGGCCTGGGGGGCGGACACAGATACTGTTCGAACTCGCTGCGGTCCAGATCGTACAATGTGTCCAGCTGAACCTGATCCAGGTAAAATTCAAGGGAGGGCCTAGTGGAGCACAGCTGACTTCCATAAATCCTGGACTCACCCTGCTCACCGTGGGGTCCAGAGGTGGAGAAATTGTACTGCATCTGCCCCTGTTGACTCTCAAAATAGGCCTGGGGTTCTGCAGGAGGGTATGCTGGTGGGCTGGAGTACACCACAGGCTTATTAGAAAAAGAGCCTGCTGCTTCTGGGAAAGCAGCTGTGTTTGGGTCGGCATCATGCAAAGGGATGAAGTTAGCTGGGGAGTTTTGGAAAGCAGGGGGGGCTCCATAGGATTGCTGCTGGTTTTGGAGCAGGTAGTTGAGGTGGTAGGGCATGCTGTAGTTGTTGCAGAGTGCGGGGAGAGAGGCCCGGGCCTGTGCAGCCTGCAGCTTGGAGCTCTTCTTCATCTGCTTCCTCCTGCGAGGCCTGTACTTGTAGTTTGGGTGGTCGATGGTGTGCTGCACCCTCAGGCGCTCTGCTTCTTGCATGTATGGACGCTTGTCTGTCAGAGTCATGGCTTTCCAGGTCTTCCCTGTGGAAAAACACATGATAATGTTAATCATCTGATGTTCATTGTTAAGCAAAAACTTGACCTATATTGCATTATAGCCTGTGAAGTGTTGTGTCATCATTTGATCTGAATCAAGTGATACTTAGGCCTTAGTTATATTGGAAATACTAGATGATTTTCCCCAATTATGAAATTAAACATTTCTTATTTTTTAATAAGCAAACACTTCAGAACCTTAAGATCTCCTGGGGGCCCCTAACTCTTAGTCAAAGCTTTTACTGACATCTTGAAAAGTCTTACCGAGTATTTTGCTCAGATCCGTGTTCTCCAGGTCGGGGTTGAGCTGTGCCAGGCGTCTGCGCTCCTCTTTGGTCCAGATGATGAAGGCGTTCAGGGGTCTTCTGACTCTCTGCTGCTGCCTGGACGCAGATTTGGCTTGGGGGCTTGTGCAGCTGGAGTCTGAGTGGACGGACATCGGGCTGCGGGGCTCTGAACCCCGGGAGCGCACCTCGCGAATTTGCTCCCCTTCGCTTTCAGACGTGTTTGCACAAAATTGGAAAGCAGCCGGGTCATGGCTGAAACGCATAATTGGAGATGAAGAATTTGTTTGGCTGCCATGCTCTTGGTAATGGAGGGTAACAGCTATATGCGGCCAATCCACCAATAGGAGGAGAGGAGGAGTGGATTAAAAGTGTGAATTCCAGGTGTGTTCTCGGGTCAGTGATAGGCCCATCTGACGCCCCACGAAACTTCAGAGGAGAAAAAAGACTTGAGTCTGCAATAAGACTTACAATTATTATTTAATAAGCAAGTTATCGTTTCTTCTCCAGATTTAAGCCATAAACACATGCAATCACGTTTAATAAGGATGTGGTCAATTTGTTTACTCTTTTACAATTACCTTCCTAATATAAATAGAGCACTTTATGGTAAATAGACTAAAGTGATGCAAGTCAAAAGAAGAACTTAAATTATCCCATTTTTTGAAAAGGTAAATTCAAATATTAAACACCAGTCTGACATATAATACACCAATATGTGTTTATTTGACATCTGGGATCAGTACTATTTAAAAACACTTTTTTCAATCTTGATTCACGTATTAATCCCATATTAGGCAACGTTGTAATTTGATTTTCCTACTTGAGATAAATGGAATTTAATCAATAGAGCCTGAAAGGCAGGATATTGATAGGTGGACATCAAAGTTTCAGGACAGAGAGCTGGTTACTAATTACATAGTCGCTCTCAGCTCTTATCGGTGATCCACTGTCTATCAAGGTACATTTTACAGGACTGAAACAAACATGATCAAGGCCTGTTTATTGCTCGATTACCGCACACAAATATTTGCCGGACAAAACCTCAGATAGCTTGCAGCTCACGTGATGAGCTTCATACAACAAAATAGAAAGAGATGTTTTTGCTTTACATTTACTTGCATTTACATTAACAGGTGATGATCTACAGCTAAAAACACACACAAAGATAAAAATCAGATCAGGCATCAGTGGTGTTTAATCAAAGTGTTTTGAAATCAGCCACAGAAACTGTTGCAGGAAATTTGGTGGTATTTTCCTCAGTCTTACATATATGTAGCAATGATAGTTTAATTCTAATAATTTCCGACAATAAGAGAACATTTTAAATAAAGACTGACACATGAGGAAAATTAATTGTAATCCTACTGTGACATTTACAAGAAGAGACACCATATCAAAATATAGATAAATCATATGAATACTGCAGGAATATTACAGGAAATAAACAAATATCCTAAAAAGCAATGATGTTTCCACAAAAGTTTACTAAAATAAGAATATTGCCTCTCACACTTTATTTTGATTGAATATTTGAAGAGGTAATTTGCAAAAAGAGATGACTCAAGCTTTTATAAAATTGTGACAATAATGCCATTTTATTGTGCATTCTTGCAGTCAAACTGATGTTGGGCTAAACAAAAATCTAAAACTAACAAACCACAATTAACATACAGTTTGGAATACACAATAAAAATATGACTTTTAAAAAATTATGAAAATTTAGGTTCTGCAAATGAACTCTTCATTTACTTTTTCAGAATACTACAGCAGATGCATTTATCTTAGAATATTTTTTACTGTAAGACATTTGAAAAATGCATGAGGTTTAGAAAAACCCACTCACACTCAAAAACCCACAAAAATATATTTGCTGGGAATATTATGACCCTATATAGCCACAGTCGTTCACGATGAACTCACTATTGGTTACAATATGTATTATGCAGCTATATTGTAAAAGTTCAATGACATTACTATTACTATTAATAACACCGACCTACACTATAAGTTACTATAGAAACATTATGAAACGATCTGTAAAATCCAGAATAAAGATGATAGTGAAAGTGTGGTGGTCATAAAGTTTAGGTGTGATGTCTGTAGAAACTGTTTAGGCGTGTCGTCCCATTTTCTTATAACAGATGCTATTACAGCTGCTCGCCTCCCTTTATAGGTTTCAGTGAATTTCTGATGTCAAACATTATACAAACAATAGATGCCATTATGCTGACACAGCAACGTGGAATCCAGAATACACGGACTGCTTTAATACCTGCACCTGCACTGCTTTGTCACGGCAGACGAGTCACTTATGCAGACCCTTTAAACTGTAAATGCTGTATATTACCGCTCAAAGAGTGATAATACACAAGTAAAGCCAAGGCAGGTGGAGCTATTTTACAGCGTTTTGGCAGAGGATTCTGCAGGAGAAAAAAAAGCTATAGTAACACTTTAAAGAACAGAAAAACTACAAGCCCATACTATTGAAGGAAATTCATATTATTGAAACTTTTTAAGTTTATAAAAAAGAAATAAAGCCTACAGGAACTTGACACCTTCATCAAGAAGACAGATCAATACTGTGACTTGATCTAATTAATGAGAGAATTGAGTATTTCTTAATGAGCTACTCATCTCCCTTTGACTATAAAGACAATAGATAACTACAATCTAGAAGGATCTATCTGCACCCACGGCCGATAAAGTGTGTGTGTGTGTGTGTGTGTGGGCGGGCGGGGGGG